>JXTC01000156.1:495528-535591 GCA_002914845.1 Trema orientale
TGGCAACAAAAATTGTGTCATGTACCCTGCAGTGACTTCTCTTTGATTCGGACTCAACAATTCTGTCTTGTAATCGTCTTGATGCTTTGATTCCTAGTACTGATTAGTTCAATGCTATCTAGAACTTTGCTAAATGTTGTTGTCTCTCAATTTATTTTGGTTTAATTTGTTTCTATGGATGTAATTTTAGTTGACGTTCATTGTTGTCAAGAACTTTGTCAAAGGGTGTTGTCACTGAAGTCATTATTCGGTTTTATTTGTTTTATTGGACGTACTTTCAGTCAACATTTTACTTTCAGTTGATGTTTAGAGCTGTCTAGAACTTTGCTACCTGAAGGGTGTTGTCTCTCAAGTTATTTCATGTTTTACTTGTTTCTTTGGATGTAACTTCAATTGATGCTTTACTTGACAATCTCCAGTCCACCTTTGTTGCTTAATTGGCTTAAGCTTCTCATGGCATTGCTTTCGTTTCGGTTCTAATTCTCTTTCAGAAAAGAAAGACAAAAAATTGAATTATCATGTATGTACATTCTGGTTATTAAGTCAATTTTTGTATAAACTGAGTTTGAATTAGTAATTTAGGCAATGTTTTTGCTTCTGTAATGTGATCAGGTTCATTTGGATAACTTTTTGTTTGTGGTAAGCACAATACTCTATGAAAGTCCATAAATATTTCACTTGTGAGAAACTGAAGTCTGTCAAAGTATGGCATACAAATGATTGTCCTGAACTCATTTCAGCTACAGAGGCTTCCCTTCAAATTTATGTTCACCTTGATTGGTTCTTGTGAGAAACTTATCATCAAACTGAATGGAATTTCTGAAGACTTGGTTGTGTCTTGGAATAGGTCTGACCGGAGAGAAATAGTAGCGAAGAACAGGGTTAAGATTTTGATGGATGGTGTAGATGCCTTCTTCAGGAGAGTGGTCACATTCCATTCCTAGTTGTGTTTATGTATGGCAGAAGCGATCCTAAAAAAACAGAACACTAGTTTTACTTGATGGAGCTAAGGAAAGACTTCATCTGTTCAAATTTAATATATTTGAGGAAGAAATTCTTAAGTAGAGTTTACAGTTTACCTCTCTTTACATCTACAGAGTCCTTTCCACAAAGGAAGATTGTCCCTTGCTGTCATCTCTCTTTACATCTCTAGTATTTATAATCTGAAGTCACTGAACTATTATAAGGAGCTGGAAAATGCATAATATAGAACTGCAGTTGGTGAATGTTATAAATTAACGAACGATAATAAGCAATAGAAAAAGAAATAAGAACATACAGATTTAAGTAGAAAATCCTAAATAAGAGAAATCAGTGACAGAGAAGAAGAAATATTACTATGTCGAAAATAGAGTGCAGAAGGTGAGATGTCACATGTCAAAAGCCGAAAATATATAGCCCCTACAAAACCCTAGATCATATATGTATGGACACATTCTCCTAATTGCAAAATAACCATATATGTCGCACTTCGAGCTTTTCGGATTAGGCTAATAGAATTCAAGTCATAAACTCTAACATTGAAGTTTTGTTAAGCTCATGTTAAGTACTCTTCCTGCATTCCACTCAGCCATCCAATTTTGGACATAACTAATTTGAGTGTGTCAAGAATGATCACACGGTTAGTTCTCTCATGCCACTTTCTATATTCCGCTTATGATGGATTGAAGTTGGTCTCAAATTATAAAATTTGTTACATCTTGTTGGTGCAGGAGAAGGACCAGCTGATATAACCTCAGTAAACGTACAAACTGGAGAAATTTAAACAGGCAACAATGATATTAATGTGTACCGCTTTCCACCAACATTCTGGTTTTTAGATGCCACAATTTTTTTCATGTAAATTATTTTTCGCTTATTTAAAAAAAAAAGTTAAATAATACTTTCATTGAGCAGGATGTTGACATGGCCAAGTAAAATATTACTTTCAACTGATCTAAACAAGGGGAGAAGTTTGAACGGATCAACATCATTCTTAATTAAGATACAATTAGTTAACTGGAAAGCAACTCAATATTAGCTTTTAAGTAGGGCTGGCAATTTGTGTCTACAAATAGTATTCGTGTCATGTCGATGTACATGTATAACAGGTAAATGCTCAACCCGAACACGATTCGTTTAATAAACGGGTCAGAAATTTTGACATGAACACGACCCGTTTATAAGCGGGTTGACATGACACGACCCGTGTAACCTGATTATTAAATAGGTCATATTGACCCGTGACACGTGACCCGCGAACACGACCCGAACACGACCAGTTTAATAAAGGCCCTTATAGAAATATGACCAAATTTTGGGCCCAATTCAAGTAAATATCCATTTTATCAAATGTTATAGCAAAATATCTGGTATTATGTTCATATACCAAGTGTAAAATTTTATATCCTAAGTATAAAAAATTATATACCCAGTACATTTCAATATAGTAACTGGAATTAGTAGATATGTTATCTACCAAGTGTAAAAATATATATATTTGGACATTTAGCTATAAAATTTTAAAAGTAGACATCTACTTAATTAAAATTAAAATATCGGCCATCTACCTAAATTTCTCTTTAAAATAAACGAGTCAAAAATTATGACATGACACGATTCGTTTACTAAATATGTCATTTTCGTGTTGGCGGGTTCAACCCGAACACGTCCCGTTAATTAAACGGGTCAATATTTCTAATCCGAACACGACACGAACACGATTAAGCTAAATCTAAACCCGTTAATTTCGTGCAAATTTTGAATTATGTTGTCATATCGTATCATAAATTGTCAGTCTTATTTTTAAGTCCAAAATGCACTAGTCGTGTGTCCATCTTTTTCTCATTTGAAATGAACCAATATCTTATTGTATCTCCCTAGATGGCACCTGGCCTTGCTGAAATGTCCAAAATTATTAAACATTACTTTCAACTGATATAAAAGAGGGGAGAAGGTTGAACGCGTAAACATCATTATTAATGAATTGAACTTAGCAATCTCCAATTTCACTCAATATTGCTATGAATTGAATCCTCCTTTTTCATTGCCAAAACCAACCAAAAGATCAACTAGCAAAAACAGTGGAAATTAAACAAATTAACAACTGGAAATAGCATACCGGAACTTCGGCTGTTGAAGTTTAGTTAAGTTCATGTCAAGTCTTCTTCCATTCCTCTAAGCTATCCAGTTTTGACATATTAAATTTGAAGTTAGGTTAAGTTCCCTCATGCCACTTCATATAATTGAATGGTATATACATCGGAATAAAGCTGCTTTAGACGTATTATGATGGTTTGAAGTTGTTCCCAAATACTATATCTGTTACATTTAGTAGGTAAAGAATAAGGACCTTCTATCAACCTCGTGATTTTCAGAAAATACCATAGCTTTTTTTTTCCCTCTGTATGACCATGTTAAGTTTATAACCATGTTTCCTTTGTTGACTTTGTGTATATATATAGTTTGGAATAAAGTTGCTTTACATATATGCTTCATTTAAGTGTGAAGATTAATGAAGCTTGCCCCAAGTTCTCAAAATTTGTATAAAGGATATTGTTTTAGGTAAAGTTTAAACTAAGTTGAAAAGTAAATGTTGACGATTATGATCAAAAAGTCTTCTAATCACTCGCTCTACTCTAGTGAGAACTTGAGGAAAATGGTGCTACTAACAGAAGAAATTCTCTTCTTTATGGCAATTGCCTCATTTCGAACTATGTAAAGACACATCTGACTCGTGGCTATTAAAAAACATACATAGGATTTGTTTATTATTACCTCGGTACTATCTTCCCCTTTTTTTATAAGAAAAAAGAAAAGAAAAGAAAAGCTTAATAATATACATTGCCATGTTAATATCAAAATCTTTTTTTTTTTCAATTCGTCTAAACTGGAGAAGGTTGAATGGATCAACATCACTAGTTATTAAGATATGATTATTTAGTCTGAAAGCAACTCAACATTATATAAAGTATATATATGCATTGTTGTGTTGGTTAAGAAGACTGTCATTAATTGCAATATGCGTTCTGAATAAACAACTCCAGGGGTTACTCTGTTATTTACCCTTAGGGAATAAACGAAGTCAATTCGAAGCATTGTTCAGCATTTTTACTTGAAAATGACATTAAAAATAAACATTTTTGGTCGTGAAGTCTATATACGTTCAACTCTTATATTTCGGTTCTACTGTTTGCGACATTTCTGTTTTCTTTTCTCTGTTTGTGGTCATCAGTCTACCCGTTAATCCTTTCTATTGGTAAGACTACACTTGCTTAACTTGTGTACAATGACGACAGGGTCAGTAAGAATTTCAATACCAAAGCATGGGCAACTGTGGGAGATGATAAAGTCGATTGCTTGAAAGTGATGAAAATAATAGTAGGGAAGATCACTAGCTAATTCTAAATGTGAAATTGTGGAGCTATTCGAGCTTCAAATTAAACTAAAAGAGGTGTTGAAGACAAGAAGTTTCTCTTGTTTTGAAGACGAAGAAGTTCCTCTTTGTTCTTGATGACATTTCAGATGAGAATCCTCACAAATGGGATATGTTAAAGACTTCTTTTGAATTGGGATTGTGTGGAAGCAAGATCGTTGTGACAATACGGAGCAAAGTTGTTGCATCAATTATGAAAACAGGGTCAATTCAATATGACATAGAAGGAGTATCCTTTGAGGAAGGCTAGCAGCTATTTTTGAAACATGCATCGAAGAAAGTTGAAGTCCAGCTAGAAATGTGATCAGTGAGGATGTTGAGCCCCAAATGTGGGGTGATTGTGACAGTCAAAATCTTTTGAGCCAAATCTGCCTGAGCCTAGAGATCGGCAAGATGGGGTAATGTAAGAAAGGGTAAGATGCGCAGTCCTACATCACTTGGGAAAGGTAATAGGTGATGTAACATAAGTAAGGACCACTTCCCAATCGTATAAAGCCTTTTGGGTTAAGCTCAATAGCAAATTCCTGTGGACTTAGGCTTAAAGCAGACAATATCATACTAAGTAGAGGGGATATTACAAATGGTATCAGAGCTGAAGCTCAGACGTAAGTGTGGCCAACGAGGACATTGGGCCCCAAGGGGAGGTAATTGTGACAGTCAAAATCCCCTGAGTCGAATCCGCCTAAGCCAAGAGTTTAGCAAGATGGAGAAAGGTAAGAAAGAGTAAGTTGTGTAGCACTACATTGCCTTGGGAAGGTGTAACGTCCTATAAATTTAACTCATACATACGTAGCTTTTGATAAGCAAGTTTTGTCACTTAATTGGCTGAGTTTCTCGTGACATTGCTTTTGTTTCAGTTTCTAATTCTCTTTCAAAAAAATTGAATTATAAAATATATATACATTATTATGGTTATTAAGTCAATTTTGGTAGAAATTTTTTGATGTAATTTTTAGGCAACGTTATTAGTTGATGGCTGAACATGATAAGTTTACAATGAGAAGAGTTTACTCTGTGATTTAATCTTAGAAAGTAGAAGCTAAGAAAATAAGTTAGTTTAATATATTGGTTAGCTTTCTAACTTTAAAAATGACATAAACTAAACAATTAATTCTCCTCTAAAGGACGGATCCATGTCTAGTAGAATCTAAGTATCTCTATCGTTAAGTCTATGTTCAAGGCTACATTCTTCCTCCATTGTACGTTTGCAACATTTGTGTTCATCGACTCTTCAGTTAATCCTTTTCAAGTTTGAATATCATGGTGGCTAAATTTTGGTCGGTTAAGCCCGATTTGGTTCCATTATTGAAAGACATTTAGGACACCTAAAGCCTGATTTGGTTTCACTAGTGACAGAAATTTAGTCTCAGTTCACAAGACTTCGTATCTTGTCTTTTATTTCTTCTTTAGTTTTATGTTCTAATCATTGGAAGGTGTGTGAAGATGATGAAAAAGCACTCTTGAAAGGCTACCTAATATCAAAGGAGAAAACAAAGACTTGGGAGTCAACTTCATTCCTCAGAACGTGACTCTGAGGGACATTATTGAAAGTTGAAGGAAAAAGATTTTCTCAAAATTTAATGCTTTGACTAAATTCATTTTTCACAAATAAGATATTATATTCCTTAAGCTCGGCTGGTTCCAAATATGTATTTGTGGTGTTTTTTACGGGCGTTAGCAATATGGTAGTTTATTAGCTTAATGTTAGCAATATGGTAGTTTATTAGCTCAAGTACTTGCACTAGAATATTTAAGTACTCAAACTAGCGAGTTATACTTATCTTTGACATGTGTTTAGATGTATCTCAGTAGTTGCATGTCCTAACAACTTGATGTGACATTTTACCTCAAAGGACAAATTCAATTCAGTAAAAATATTAAAAAAACAATTTTGGGACAACTCAAAATCAATTTGACTTAAGATGGCAAAAACAGAACTTAGTAATCTCCAATTTCACTCAATATTGCTACGAACTGAATCCTCCTTTTTTATAGAATTAAAAAATGGTTAGCAAAGTATTCTCACTTCCAAAAACAAACAAAAGATCAACTAGCAGAAACAGGCGAAATTAAACAAGCAAACTTCAGCTGTTGAAGTTTTGTTAAGTACTTCATGTCAAGTATTCTTCCATTACTAACAACCATCCAATTTTGACACATTTAATTTGAAGTTTTGTTAAGTTTAAACTTACTACGTATATAATTAAATAGTATATACTTTGGAATAAAGTAGCTTTAG
Organism: Trema orientale; assembly: GCA_002914845.1. NCBI lineage: Eukaryota > Viridiplantae > Streptophyta > Magnoliopsida > Rosales > Cannabaceae > Trema > Trema orientale. Next base: position 502,182 of record JXTC01000156.1, read on the forward strand.
ACATATTATGGGCCAGTTTGGTTTAGCTTATTAACAAGCTAAAAGTACTTTTCAAACAATTTGTAAGTCAAAAAGTGTTTGGTAAAAACTTGAAAATTAGATTATTCAATAATTTCTGACAAAGCTACAGCCAAAAGCCAAAGCTGGCCTAAGGTAGCTTTGGTTTTTAGATTATGCAGGAATCTACACTATCTTTTAATGAATAAATCATAACGCCTAAAATATCCTAACTTAAAAGTAAAAATGTAACACATTTAATTGAATTTATTTTCGTATCAATTTTATAAAAAAAGTATTAATATATTTAAATCATAATTGACTAAAATATTCTTCATATTAATTATTTTAAAGTAGCCAAATTGATTCTTTATTTGAAATTTTAAATTTAGATAAAAATAAAGTAAAATTAAATAAAATGAAATAAATTTAATTGAGTAACTAATTTAATTGAGTTTATTTTCATATCAATTTTTTTAAACAAGTATTAATATCTTTAGTATGTACAAATATGCATAATTGTAAAAAATATATAAGCTCTTTCTATAAATATGCATAATTGTATAATAATGTTTATTTTGGTCATTTTATATTTGTATAACAATTCAGTCATACAGTTTACCAAACACTTTAATACAGCTTTTTCAAGTCACAACACTTTAAAATTATAGTTTACCAAACACTTTGCTACTTTACGCTATAGCAGATTTTTCTTTCAGCACAGCTAAAAGTATTTTCCCTAAAATCTACAGCTCTACCAAACTGGCCCTATGATGGTTTGAAATTGGTCCCAAGTACAATATCTCTTACATTTAGTAGGTGCAAGATATCTATTACATATTGATATGACAGTATGCAAAAAGTCTTTATATGTAAAAATATTGAACAAGGTCCTTGTGATATATGCTCTTGTAATAAGTGTCGTTGGCAATAATATATTCTCACAAACTTTATGATTAATAATTGTCTTTCTTAATTCTGAATAAGTGATAAGTCGTGTTCATAACTTATATTATTTGAGATGTTAAAAAGTACAGGTCAAGAAATTGACGATCTAGACCTTGATATTTTGATAATGCATTATTATGGACATTGGGAATATATGCTTATAGATATAGAATTCACAACTCTATAATAGAGAAATTTGAATACTGCCTTAAAGAGTTATAGGAGTTTGGATAATTTAAACCTTAGTAAGTAATTAATAAAATTAGTTATTTTATTAATTGAAGACTTTTTGTAAGTCTGATCATCCATTAGATTTAGTCTTGTATCAAGAAATTGGAAGATATAATTAGAGGGGCAAATAGTAATTTTACCTAGCTCCAATTATATTTATGTTGGGATACACATGCAAATGTTAATTATATAATTGACATAATTTTAATTATAAATTATCTTGTGGTAATTATTTAATTTAAGAGTGCATTTAGACCTTTAGTGAAATAAATGGATAACTAGTAGTACAAGCTCACTTGTATTAAGAGTTAATTAGAAATGGACATTTGTCTACTTAAAATTGAATTATATAGGTCTATTTGGGTCCCAACTTACACCAACATCTTGGGTTGCATGAGATCAACACAATTAGGCTCAAAACATTTTCTGGGCAATTAAAGACAAAAGAAGCAAGAGGTTGAATTAGCATTAGGCCATAGTGACCCATTGCAATGCCTTAATGGGCAAAAGGAAAAATGGCCAGCCCCTCTCGAGAGCTAGGCGAATTCCACTCTTAAGGAGAAGCCTTTGAGTTTGACTGAAACATTTGTTTGACAGTTGCATAGAAAATTGAGAGAAAAGTGAGAGAGAGAAATTCTTGGAGCCAATGGAGTTCTTAGATTCATACTCAAAGGGAAGAAAGACTAACTGGTTAAAGTACGATCCCTTGTATACATTTAGACCATAAAAAGATCCTAAATAGTTTTTAAAAAAACCCTAATTCAGAAAAATTTTGTTTTTCAAGCTTCTCTTCATCTTTAATTTTATCACGTTTTTCAAGAAATTTAACTAATACTGACGTGACAACACATAGCAGGACACGAAATCGTGTGCACAAAAGGCTCACCCGCATAAGATCCAGCACGACTTGAAAGGACCTACAGCTCCTGACAGCTGGGCCCCATATGTTTCCTCCTCAGCTTCAACACGTGTTCGTCTCCTTGCGTGAAATGCACGTGCAAATGCTTCACTAGCACGATCTAATAACGGCTGAAAATCGTGTACTTGTCCCCATTACCTCATGTGCCTCTACTTTCCCTTTCTCCGATTTTTTATATTTTCTTTTCCTAAAATTAAGTTAAACTAAACTTTGAATTAATTTAAAACCTAAAATAAATTAAACAAAAGAAAAGAAAATATGTGAGATAAAATAAAATATTAAATTTAAATACTTAAAAAACAAATTAAAACTACACTGAAAATACTCAAAAGAAACACATTTAATTAAGTCAAAGACACAACTAACTCTTTTTTTTCCGTAGAATTATCAATGCCCCATTTCACATTACGTCAGGATAAATCTGAGTAATCAAATCAACTTGTGGCTATTAAAAACATAAATGGGAGTTGTTTATTTTTACCTCTGTATTATTTTTCCCTTTTTCCCTTCTAACCTATTTTTTAGGAAAAAAGAAAAGAAAAGTAATAAAAATTAATACCGAGGTAAAAATAGGTATACCTATTACAGAAAACCATGAAAGTTTCTTAAAAACTTGAAATAAATTACAGGAAACCACGAAGGTTTTCTAGAAAAGTGAATAAAAGAAAAGAATGCCCTATAGTTATCAATAGCGGGCCATGTAGCCCTTGAAATTTTTTTCCCTTGAAACTTTTAAGAAGCCCTTGTAAAATGCTCTATAGTTAAATAAATTATAGGAAACCACGAAAGTTTCCTAGAAACTATTGTGGTTTTCTTTTTGCAGAATGCCATGTAGCTAAGTAAATCACATGAAATCTTAAGAAACCACGAGGGTTTCCTGGAAATCATTGTGGTTTCCTTTAGCAGAATGTTTTGTAACTAAGTAAATCACAGGAAATCAAGAAGGTTTCCTAAAAACCATTATGGTTTCTATTTTGCAGAATGTCCTGTAGTTAAGTAAATCATAGGAAACTACGAAAGGTTCCTAGAAATCATTGTGGTTTCTTTTTCAAATCATAGGAAACAATGAAAGTTTCCTGGAAACTATTGTGCTGTCGATAAGCAAATCATGTGAAAAGATGAAGGTTTCCTAGAAACCATCGTGCTTTCTGCAATATAGTTTCTTTTTTGCAGAATGTCACGTAACTAAGTAAATCATAAGAAATCATGAAGGTTTCCTAGAAACTATTGTGTTTTTTTTTTTTTTTTGTAGAAATGTCCAGTTTCTAAGTAGGTACAAAGTAAGTCTAGTTCCTATTAACCTTTAATCATGCAGTAATATGCCAAGTATTAACCTAAAACAATAAATCATTTTTTATAGAAGCGAGAAAGTTGTTTAGTTTTCATCATATAGAAAGGCATAAACCAAGAAAATATGAATTTATCTGTTGGAAATGATAAAGCAAATATTGAAAACGAGAAACTTGTTTAATTTCTATTTGAAATATGAGATATTAACCACCAACTAATAATTCAACCAATAATGCAATTATGTGCATAAAACATGATCAAATACTGGCTTCTTACAAATGTTTCAAAAGCTTAAATGAACCAAAACATAACAGAAAACTATAGCCTTAAGAAACCATAAACCACCAATATAATTTTGATATATAATAACATAATGACCGAAAAGAATTCAAATTGTCATAGCAATGGAATAAGTTCAACGATCAACAATTTGGTTTCTACTCGAAACAACTCAATGCTGTTTTTTTTTACTCAAGTACTCAATATCAATTTGGTTTTTGGTTTCAAGAATAATGATAACCAAATTAAGAATAACATCAGCTTGCTATAAATATTCATATATCACAAAAAACTGTATACAAAATATTATATTCATTTAAAACCATTAATGAAAATTAAGAAACAGAAGCTCTCACAAATAATTTATCAAACACCAAGAGGACAGCTTCATTGTGGTCACATTCGGCATGCATATAACCCTAACCAACCAAAGCTACACTTGCTAAACAACTGTGGTTGCATCCACAACAATCTCTTCTTGTTGCCAAGAGAAAGAAATGAAAGTTTTTTGAAAAAAAAAAATCTAAACAAGCCGTTGAGTAGACGACCAGCAAGTTCCACTCTCTTATTGCCATAATGATCCATATCATCTTCTGCCATCCAACCAAGTGCACATGGTAAAAAATTGATAATGATATATCTAGCATAGGAAAAGACAAATATATCAGACATTCAATAGTCAATTCACCACAATGCAAATGTTTATAAAACAGAGAAAGGAAGGGAAAAATTAACACAAATAAAGCATAATCAATCACTCACAATCAAACTTATAAAAAAACTCTTAATTTTCATGTAATCAAGATACAAATATCATTAATCAGAATCATAATTTGAAAAGTTAAATACATAAAGAACTAATTAATATCAAAATTCCAAAATTGAGGTCCTAATTCAAATTGATTTATTAAATAACACATAAAGTTATCCATCTAAATTCAAAATCAGATTCAAGTTCAATAATTTTTTTTAAAAAAGGGTAAAAAAACCTCAAAACCAGTAACTAACAGCCAAAAGGGAGATTATAAGATGAAAAATCAAAATCGCATGAAAAATAGTAGATAAATCTGGCTAGTTATTTTCGAATTGGTTTGAGAAAAATAACCCAGAAAATTAGTTTGAAACTTGACCCATTTTTCATTTGAAAAGCCCCTTGCACAATTTAAAGAGTCAAACAAACAAAATCTATTAAAACTATTAGACGAAAGTTACCAGTGATCCCTTAATCATCTTCAAGCTTCAACACCTAGAAAAAGGAGAGGTGGGAAACGAGGCCTAGTGCTCCTTGAGATTACGGAGGATCACATGGTCTTCGTCATTTCCGTCGAGGAAGACAGATCTAAGGGAGAAGAAGATAAAGAGGAAATGTGCTTTTTTTTAAGAATCATTGTATGAAAATAACTTCATATCCCAAGACCGTATTTTTGACATTATTAAATATTGTACAGGATGTCATTTTCTCTAGTATAAAAAATTGAAAAATCACGAATGAGCAAAATCACGAATGAGCTGATTTTTCTGAAAAATTCCAGATTTATTTAGAAACATATCACTTTTAAAAAGTATTTTTAGAAAAATATCACTTTTATAAATATTTATAGAAATGCCACTTTTGACTCAAAATTCATATTTTCAGTGGTACTCGAGATAACTAGTTGGGTAACTTGAGGCAACTAATTTAGTTACTTGAAATAATTATTCAAGTTACTTCAGGTAACTTGACCTGTTACCTTAAGTATCTCATAAATTAATAAAAATGGTATTTTTATAAATAATTTTGAAATTTGTATTTTTCTAATTAAAATTCAGAATTTTTCAAGGGGCTTATAGAAATATGACCAAATTTTGGGTCAAATTTAAGTAAATATCCTTTTGTCAAATGTTATAGCAAAATGTCTGGTATATATGTTTATATATTAAGTGTAAAATTTTATATACCTAGTACATTTCAGTACAGTAACTGAAATTGGTAGATATATTTATCTACAAAATGTAAAAATATATATACCTGAACATTTAGCTATAAAATTTAAAAGGTGGACATCTACTTAATCAAATTTAAAATATTAGTCATCCACCTAAATTTCTTATTTTTTCAAATTTTTTTTTTTAAATTACCGTATAATTTCTAATTTTTTCAAATTTTTTTTTTAAATTACAGTATAATTTCTAATTTTTCCTATTTTCAGTTGATCTAAACTAGAGAAGGATGAATGGATCAACATCATTAGTTATTCAGGTATGATTATTTAGCCGGAAAGCAAACACTATACTTGACGAGCTTGAGACACATAATCCTATTTCACTCCCATTTTTGTCTCTTACCAAACGGAGCATTAGCTTATTTGAACTAGAGCTGGCAATTTTTTACACGACACGACGATACGACTCGAAAACGACACAAAATAAACGGGTTTGGGTGACCCATTTAATTTTCGTGTCAATTTCGGGTTGACACGTGTAACACGTATAATAAACGGGTGGGTTTCGGGTTAACACGCTTAACCCGAAAATGACCCGTGTAACCCGTTTAATTAAAAGTGTCGTTTTCGTGTCGTGTCAGCACGACACTAATACGACACATTTATTAATATTTTAATATATTAAATGTGATTTTGATTAATTCTAAGCATATTTATAGGAGTAAAATTAAATTAAGTAGTACATAATCGTGTTAAATTAGAATAATCGTGTCAATTTTGAATAATCGTGTCAAATAGGTCATAATATGACACATGACACTTTTATTAAACGGGTTACACGTGTATTAATCGTATCGTGTTCGGGTTTAAATTTTTGACACGTTTATTAATCGTATCGTGTTCGGATTAAGTGTTATCGTGTCGTATCGTAATCGTGTCGACCCGAACACGATACGATAACACGAATTACCAACCCTAATTTGAACACAATAGATAAAAATGGTATGCTTAGGGTGATTAAAACTGTTGGTGGGAGTGGGACATGTTATGGCTCAAGCTCAACTACTACCAATCTTCTTCTATCCCATCCCAACAAAAATAAATAAATTAATAAGAACACTCTATTCCAAGGCTTGGCTTGTCATATTTTTGTAGTGGACACAGAAAAGTAGAAAATTAAAACTTAATTTCCCAACCGGCCACCACTAGTACCAGAGATGTCATGCACTGTCTCTACATCCAAAAAGCCAAATATGAGTTGGCATGATATAACGTGCACCGAGTCTATGAATCTGAGTGCCTGTCTTACCTCTTAATAAATATTAATTATTATTTTAGATAAATAATTTATATTTTAAATTTGAGCAAAAACGTTACATTGACATTTGTTCTGAAAAATATGAGTATATTTTTCAGTTTTGTTAAAATAAATAGCTAAATGTGGTATTTAGTTATAATAAAGGGTTTTTATTTTTGAGATTATTCCTATTAATATTATTTACTTATTATTACTAGTCGACGACTATAATCACGAAAGGAGTCCAATTTATTTATTTATTTGAAAATCGAAAGGAGTCGACTTCACGTTATGAAATATTTCATCATTCGGTATGAGACTTCCAAATTAAATATACCAGTATCATCAATGTTTTAGCTGGCATGGGCAATCTTTTTCTTACCTGTATTATGGATTCTATTTTGAAATTGTTTTTTAAAAAAAACGACCGATAAAATATAGAAAACAATAAACAAATATTGGTACTAGCGCAAATGACGGATCGGTGTCCGTTACACTCCGAACCTTTTCATATTATTAAGTCAATGTTAAGGGCTATGTTACTGTTCTGCTGTTAGTAACATCTTCCTTCCTTCGCTGTTTGCAACTTTTGTGTTCATCGGTCTTTCCATTAATCTTTTCCGAGTTCGAAAATCATGGCGGCTGAACTGGTAGGCGGAGCACTTTTGTCTGCTTTCGTTGATGTGCTGGCTGGACAGTTGGCGTCGGAGGTCGTGGACTTCTTCAGAGGAAAAGAATCCATCGTTATGCTGGTGAAGGAGTTGAAGATCGCGTTGTCCTCGGCTGATCTACTGCTTGATGATGCTGAAGAGAAGCTTATCACAAAAGAGAAGGTGAGGAAGTGGCTTGATGATCTCAAAGAGACGATTTATGATGCAGACGACTTGGTCTACAAGATCAACACTGAAGCACTGAGAAACGAGCTGGAGGGCGAATCTCAAAGCGGCTGCACATGGAAGGTACTGATCACGAAACTCATCTCAAATCGATTTACTGCTTTTGACAAGGAAATAAAACCTGAGATAGAAGAGATCCTTGGAAAATTGAAACTTCTTTTAGAAAATAAAGACCTCGGCCTGAAACCTCTGGAAAAACAAAAACTTCCGGAAAGAGAATGCGCTCCCTTGGTAGAAGAATCTGATGTTTATGGAAGAGACGTTGACAAAGAAGCTATCATTAACGTACTACTTTCGGATAATATGAATGGTGACAAATTATCGGTGATTCCCATTGTGGGGATGGGCGGTATTGGTAAAACTACTCTTGCTCAACTTGTATACAATGACAAGAGAGTCAAAGAAAAGTTTGGTACCAGAGCATGGATTACAGTAGGAAATGATAAAGTTGATTGTTTGAAAGTGATGAAAACAGTTATCAAGAAGGTCACCAGTTCTAAAGATTGTGAAATTGAGGAGCTATGTGACCTTCAAATTGAATTAAAGGAGGTTTTGAAGGAGAAGAAGTTTCTTTTTGTTCTTGATGACGTTTGGGATGAGGATCCGCACAAGTGGGATGTGTTAAAAACTTCTTTTCAATCAGGATTGCCTGGAAGCAAAATTGTCGTGACAACACGTGACACAAAGATTGCATCAATTATGAAAACTGGGTCAATTCATTATCTAAAAGGAGTATCTCATGATCATGGTTGGCAGTTATTTGCCAAACATGCCTCAATTGATATAAACTCAACTGATGACTACTTAGATCTCCAAGGAATTGGTAAAAGGATTGTTTGTAAGTGTAAGGGTCTTCCTTTAGCGATAAAGTCACTTGGTGGTCTCTTACGCGGCACACGAAATATGGAGGATTGGAATAACATACTAAAGAGCGATATATGGGAGTTGTATGAAAGGAATAGCATTGGTATTCTTCCAGCTTTGTGGTTTAGTTATTTTTATCTACCTTCACATTTAAAGCTATGCTTCGCTTATTGTGCTCTGTTGCCCAAAGATTATGTATTCGAAAAAGAAAACATAATCTTATTATGGATGGCAGAAGGTCTTTTACATTCTACAACTAAAAAGAAAAAGAGGATAGAAGAAGTTGGAGAAGAGTACTTTCAAGATCTAATCTCAAGGTCTTTTTTTCAACCATCAAGTGAGGATGAATCCGCTCTTATTATGCATGATCTTATGCATGATTTAGCTCTTTTTGCCTCTGGTGAATTTTGTTTAGACATGAATGATGCTAAGTTTTCTAGTTGTGCACGCAAGATTCGTCTTTTGTCATATAATGGAAGAGATGATAACCCTGGGAAATTTGAGGGTTTATCTAAAGTTAAGGGTTTGCGCACCTTTCTCACATTACCAGAGTCAAAATCAGGTAAAAAATGGTCCCTGGAGATGAAGAACTTACTTGAAACTTTAGTTGACAAAGGGCATTGCTTAAGAGTGCTCTCTTTATCAGGATGTCACATAACCAGGTTGCCTGACTCGATTGGAGATTTGAAGTATTTAAAGTACTTGAACTTGTCTGACACTGAAATTGAGAAGATACCAGATACAATTTGTAATCTGTACAATTTGCAGACACTTCTTCTGGAGGATTGTTCTGAAATCACTCATCTGCCAACAAACATAGGGAATTTAATCAACTTGCGACATCTTCGTGTTCCTCCTTTCCTAAAAGAGATGCCACTGCAAATTGGCAAGATGGAAAATCTACAGACGTTGAATAAATTTTTTGTGAGTGAAAATCGCGAGTTAGGCATTAAGCTTCTAAAAGAGCTTCAAGATCTACACGGGACTCTTCAGATCTGGCGATTGGAAAAGGTTGTTGATATAAAAGATGTATGGGAGGCTAAATTAAAGAAAAAGGAGTTTCTTAGTGAGCTAGATTTGTCTTGGAGACTTCTTTACGTGCCTGCTGACTTGGAAAAAGAAAAAGAAGTACTTGGTGCCCTCGAACCTCATACAAACCTGAAGAAACTCTACATCTGTGATTACAAAGGTAGCAGTTTCCCAAATTGGGTTGGACATCATTTGTATTCTTATTTGGTAAAGGTGAGGCTGTACGATTGTAATAATTGTAGCTTGTTGCCGCCGTTGGGGCAGCTACCCTCCCTCAAACAACTTGAGATTTGGGGTTTCCGTAGCGTAGCCAGAATAAGTTCGGAATTTTATTCCAGCGCAGGAAGGACTAGTAAGCCATTTAGATATTTGGAGAGCTTGCATTTTAAAGAAATGTCAAATCTCCAAGAGTGGTTGTTTGGTGAAGACAATTTAGAAGGCGGAGTTTTTCCTCGTCTTAAGGAACTTCAATTCCTAAAGTGTCCAAGACTCAAAGTAACCTTACCCGATTATCTTCCCTCCTTGAGAAAGCTCATAATCGATAAATGTGACCAACTAGCGCCTTTACTCCCAAGGGCTCAACAAATGGATGCTGCATTTCCATCATTGGAAAGTTTGGAGCTATTTGAATGTCGTGGGCAGGCTTCACTTCTGGAAGGGGGATTGCCTTCGAGTTTAAAGCAAATTGGCCTTTTCTATTGCAACAACCTTAAGGCCTTGGACGAGGAGACCTTTCAACGCCTCAACTTCCTTGAGAAGTTGCAAATTTTCAACTGCAGCAACATCCAGTGTTTGCCAAGACGACTTCCTGCTTCTCTATCTTATCTAAACATCAACCAATGTGGTTCGCTAATACCACGACTCCAGAGGGAGACAGGGGAGGATTGGTCCACAATTGCTAACATCCAAAGTGTAGATATATTTCCTGATCCAAACCGAGTGACGAGGACGACGACTCGTACATCTCGGTAAGCTGTTCGTCCGCATTGCTCTTTAAAATATAAAAACAAAAATAAAGAGATCTCTTAAAACTGTTTACTTATCTTTTTGCTAGAAATTGAAATTTGAAAGGCGGTGTGCTGATCGGCTTGGATTTCACTGGCAACCTTTTCAATTCGATAGGTACAATTTAATTTCTATAATATTATCACTGTATAACAATGTATATTCTACTTTGTTTCTCATTACTATACTAATTGACAGGGTTTTGGTTCACATGTACTTGGTTGCAACTATAACTCTGTCATGTACCTGTGGTGACTTCTCTTCGATTCAGACTCGGCAATTCTGTCTTGTGATTGTCTTCATGCTTTGCTTCCTGTGATCAGTTCAGTGTTATCTAGACCTTTTGATAAGTGATGCTGTCACTCAAGTTATTCCAGTTTTATTTATTTCTTCGGGTGTAATTTTAGTTGATGTTTTGCTTGACAATCTCCTTGGGAGCCCATCTTTGGTGTTTCTTGTCATATTTATACGTTCTGGTTAAGTAAATTGTTATAGGCTAGAGATTGTGTTTGAAGTAATACTTTAGGCAGTCTTGTTTTTTTTTTTTTTTATGTGATAGGTTAATTTGGATTGCTTTTTGTTTGTGTTGAGTGTAAGTTCTATGAAATTCGAAATATATTTTGTCTAAGAAATTGAAGTCTCTCAAACTATTACATGTAAGCAATTGTCCTGAACTCATTTCAGCTGACAAAGGCTTGCCTTCAGATTTTTGTTCACTTTCAATTGATTCTTGTTTAGAAAGTCGTAGTTGGTGACAGTGAATGGAATCTTTACAGACTTATCTATTCATGGGAGATATGTGTAACAATACCGGAGAGAAATACCAACAAAGTACTGGCTTGAGAATTTAAAGGATGATGAAGACATTCCTTTTTTGGCAGAGGTCAAGAAAGGTCAAAGTTCAATAACGTTCCATTATTCATAGTTGTGTTTAAAAGCAGAACACTTTTTTCACTTGATGGAGTTAGGGAAAGACTTCATTCTTCAAATTAGTTTTGCTGGAGGAAGGATCCTTCAATTCTGTAGTTGACGGATGTGAAAGTGTTTTTACATACAGCATCCTCTGATTCATTTAAAGCAATGGCCCACGGGTTAGTCCATCATCCTAGCTAGCTCGGATAATATGTTTCATTCACTTTATTCCCCATATTTTGGAAATAATTCTCCAAATTTTGGAAATAGGTTCTACTCTATGCAAGGATATAATTTTCCTAACTACTCTAATGGACAATCATTTTGTTTTGAAAACTTTTGAAGATTTTTTTACCTATTATTCCAGGCAGAACTGATAGAACCAACACTTCTCTGGTCATGCATAAAGTTCTTTCGTTAAGAGAGTGGTTTTAACTTCTTCCACTTCAGTTTTGTTCAACGGGAAACTGCCTACTTCAAAGGCGTGTAGATAAGTGCTTTCCACTTGTTATCGCTGTCCGAGTTACCATTTTATTTGATACTTTAATTAGAATTACATCTTACAGTAAATTTTCAAGACCCTACGTATGAGAAATTTATTAGCTATATGTAGTCGTGATTTTATTAGAAACAACGGACCACAATCATGTTATTTGGGTCATCTGATCTAACGGTGAACACTAGAAAAAAAGGGCTACAAAGTCCTCATTTTCTCGCCTTTTCTTTTCTGTAGTCTGTTAACCATAGATGTAATCTGCTTTTAAAGTTTCCCCGCATCTTTTGCCTTTGAAGATGTCTGTGTTGTTGCCTTTGTCTTTTCTTGACAATAATTTTAAAGATACGTAGTTCATGAAGGGCACGTTTACCAATCCGTAATGGAGAGGAAAGGAAAAGAAAAAAGACATATTCCATTTTATGTGTAACTAATTACTATGTAAACACATTAAAGTAAATTATATCATTTCCTATTCATTATTTCTTATTCCTCTCTATTCCTTTTCCACTCATTCCCATAATGGATTAGTAAACATGACCTTCTTATTCATTTCTATTCCTTTTCCACTCATTCCCATAATGGATTAGTAAACAAAATGATTGTTCTATGTAGCAATTATGATCATGTCGTCTTTTGAGAATTATCCACTACACTTTTTATGAAGTCAAGCTTTCCTTGTTTCTCATCACTTTTGAAATTGTTCTGTGGTATATTATGATAAGATTACTTGTAGAAGCTTCTGTTGATTGTTCCTCCTTCGTCTGATACATATGGTATTCGTGATTCAAGTAGGCTTTATTTTTCCTTTTCTTTTTGTTGAAGAAGCAAGACTTCCTTACATAGTCTATAGATAAGTTGATGTTAGGGATACAGCATTGGCACATATTCAAGCATTTGAAGTTGCTACAGCTACTGGAAGATAATGTCTAGTTGGTACTATCGTGCTCATTTCTGAGGCCTTGAATATTTTACGACAACTTTATCCCAATTTCGGCATTCCTAAAGAGTAAGTTATAATCTTAAGACACCAAAAGTTCGATTCGGTTCCATTAATGAAAGAAATTTAGGCTCAGTTCACATGATTTCATAATTTTCTCATATCTTTTCTATTATTTCTTCTTAGTTTATGTTTCTCATCATTGGAAGATGAGTGAAGGCAAAAAAAACTCTCTTGAAAGGCTATCTACTATCAAAGCAGAAATAAAGATTTGGGAGTCAACTTCATGCCTCTGGAAATGACTCTGAGGGACATTGTTGAAAGCCTGAAGGGAAAAGGTTTCCTCAAAATTTAATGCTGTGATTAAATTCATTTTTCACAAATAAGATGCCATATTCCTTGGGTTCCACTGGTTCCCAAAATTGTATTTGTTGTTTGTCTATGAGTGTTAGCAATGTGGTAATTTATCGTCTAAAGTAATTTAACTAGAACTATTAAGCACTCAAACTAGCGAGTTATTCATATTCTTGAACGGCGTTTTGATGTGTCTCTGTAATTGCATGGCCTGACAACTTGATGCGACATTTTACCATAAATTACAAATTTAGTTCAGTAAAAATGTCTGAAAAATCAATTCTCGGACAACTCAAAATCAATTTGACTTGGGATGGCAAAAGAACTTGGCAATCTCCAGTTTCACTCAATATTGCTATGGTTTGAATCCTCCTTTTTCTTATAGAAAAAAAAATAGTTGCTTAAGTATCTTCATTGCCAACACCAAACAAAAGACCAACTAGCAAAAACAGGGGAAATTAAACAAACAACTGGAAATAGCAAACTAGAACTTCGGCCGTTGAAGTTTCAATTGATCTAACATATAAGTAGGTAACTGGAAAACAACCGAAGATTATGTATGCATGGCTTTATTATTAGTCATGTGGCCATCTTTAGTAAAATTAATACAACGGTTCTACTTGGTTTCGTTTGGGTCAAGAATACTCAGTTACTAGCTGATATGGCCGAACATAATAAACTTACAACTAGAAGAGGCTAGAAAGCTAAGAAACTGAGCCAGTAGTTCAACTTATTGTTTAGCTTTCTAATTTTAAAAACGACATAAAATAAACAATTGGTAATCATCGTTTGGCTGCCGATGAATATAGGGAATTTAATCAACCTGAGATATCTCCGCCTTCATCACAGCCAAGCAGAAGAGATGCCGTGGCAAATCGGTAAGTTGAAAAGTCTACAGACACTAAATGAATTTTTCGTGGGCAAAAATAATGGGTCTGCTGGCATTAAGCATCTAAAAGAGCTTCAACATCTACATGGGGAACTTTATATTCGGGGACTAGAAAATATTGCTGATGTTAAGGATGTTCATGAGGCTGAATTAAAGAATAAAAAGTTTCTTAGCAAGCTAATTTTAATGTGGGAAAATAGTAATGCGCCTTATGATGCTGAAAAACAAAAAAGAAGTACTTGGCGCCCTTCAACCCCACACAAACCTGAAGCAACTCGACATCAGTCACTACAAAGGTACTAGTTTCCCAAACTCAGTATTTGGAGATCATCATTCGTATTCTAATTTAGTGTCAGTGAACATATTTGAATGTGGTAATTGTTGCTTCGTACCGACGTTGGGGTAGCTATCCTCCCTCAAACATCTTAGACTTTCGGGTTTCTATAGCATGGTGAGAATAAGTTCGGAGTTTTACTCAAGTACTGCAGGAACCGAGCCGTTTAGATCATTACCGACCTTGGAGTTAAGTTGCATGTCAAATCTCCAAGAGTGGTTGTTTATGGAAGGCGAGATAGAAGGCGGAGTTTTTCCTCGTCTTACTGAACTCAGCTTGGAATACTGTTACAGTTTCAAAGTTTCGTTACCCGATTATCTTCCCTCCTTGAGAAAGCTTAAAATACTTAGATGCGACCAACTGATGCCTCTACTCCCAAGGGCTCAATCTCAACAAATGAACGCTGCATTTCCAGCTCTTGAGATTTTGGACATATCGTTGTGTGAAGGGCAGGAGTTGCTTCTAGAAGGGGGATTGCCTTCGAGTTTAAAGCATGTTAAAATTGACGGGTGCCACAAAATTAAGGCCTTGGACGAGGACGTCTTTCAGCGCCTTACTTCCCTTGAGAGGTTGGAAATTAGAAACTGTACTGAACTATGGCGTTTGCCTAGAAGCCTTCCCACTTCTTTATCTTGTTTAGCCATCACCGATTGTGTTTTGCTAAAACCACGAATCCAAAGGGAGACAGGGGAAGATTGGCCCATAGTTGCTCACATCCCAACAGTGAGTTACGAAGAGTGCACTATAATGTAATTTTCCAGGGTATTCTCCACACCATCCGGTACTACTCTTTCCTCTCTCCTACTTGTTTAATTATTATCACTTGTTCTACTGCCTTTTCCCCTAAATATCCTCTGTTTGAATGCTTCAAGCTAATTTCTTACTTGAACCTTCTCTTTTTTGATATCTATTTGCAATTTCAAACTAAATATCCATCCCGAGGATTTGGGCAATATGATTGGTTATATGGCTCTCTGTTTATTGCAGGCAATATCCCCTAGCATAATGGATTCTTTTCAAATATTCAAGTATGAAAATAAGGTCTTTCCACAAATTAATAAAGGTAACAAATATAGGTACACTAAGGTTTTTTTTTTTTGTTTTTTGAGAGAAGGTACACTAAGTTTCTTAACAAAACTATATAGAAATATTTATTTCGACATTTTTTCTCATTACTATATATATATATATAGAATGAATGCGCCTCCTCAAATAGGAAATATTAATTGACAGGTTTTTGATCAACACTCATCACTTGTCTCAGGTGGAGCTATAGTCATTTTTTGGCAACAACAATTCTGTCGTGTACCCTGCAGTGACTTCTCTTTGATTCGGACTCAAGAATTCTGTCTTGTAATCATCTTGATGCTTTGATTCCTAGTACTGATTAGTTCAGTGCTATCTAGAACTTTGCTAAATGTTATTGTCTCTCAAGTTATTTTGGTTTAATTTGTTTCTGTGGATGTAATTTCAGTTGACGTTCATTGTTGTCAAGAACTTTGTCAAAGGGTGTTGTCACTGAAGTCATTATTCGGTTTTATTCGTTTTATTGGACGCAGTTTCAGTCAACATTTTATTTTCAGTTAATGTTTAGAGCTGTCTAGAACTTTGATAGCTGAAGGGTGTTGTCTCTCAAGTTATTTCATGCTTTACTTGTTTCTTTAGATGTAACTTCAATTGAAGCTTTACTTGACAATCTCCTTGAAAGTCCACCTTTGTTACTTAATTGGCTAGGCTTCTCGTGGCATTGCTTTCGTTTTGGTTTCTAATTCTCTTTCAGAAAAGAAAAACAAAAAATTGAATTATCATGTATGTACATTCTGGTTATTAAGTCAATTATTGTATAAATTGGGTTTGAAGTAGTAATTTAGGCAATGTTTTTGCTTTTGTAACGTGATCAGGTTCATTTGGATAACTTTTTGTTTGTGGTAAGCATAAAACTCTACGAAAGTCCATAAATACTTCACTTGTGAGAAACTGAAGTCTGTCAAAGTATGGCATATAAGTGATTCTCCTGAACTCATTTCAGCTACAGAGGCTTCCCTTCAAATTTATGTTCACTTTGATTGATTCTTGTGAGAAACTTATCATCAAACTGAATGGAATTTCCGAAGACTTGGCTGTGTCTCGGAATAGGCCTGACCGGAGAGAAATACTAACGAAGAACAGGGTTATGATTTTGAAGGATGGTGTAGATGCCTATTCGGGCGAGTGGTCACATTCTGTTTCTAGTGGTGTTTATGTATGGCAGAAGCTAATGAAAGACTAGTTTCACTTGATGGAGCTAAGGAAAGACTTCATTTGTTCCACAAAGGAATATTGTCCCTTGCTGTCATCTATCTTTACACCTCTAGTATTTATAATCTGAAGTCACTGAACTATTATAAGAAGCTGGAAAATGCTTAATATAGAACTGCAGTTGCTGAATGTTATAAATTAACAAATGATGATAAGTAATAGAAAGAGAAATAAGAACACACAGATTTAAGTGGAAAACCTTAAACATGAAAAATTACTAGTAGGAAAAAAGAAATATTATTATGTCTAAGACAGGGTGCAGAAAGTGAGATGTCACATGACAAAAGCCAAAAATATATAATTTCTACAAAACTTTAAATCATATGTGTACGGACACATTCTCCCAATTATAAAATCATCATATATGTTGTACTGTGAGCTTTTTGAGTTACGCCAATATAATTCGGGCCATAAACTTTAACATTGAAGTTTTGTTAAACTCATGTCAAGTACTCTCCTTGCATTCCTCTCAGCCATCCAATTTTGGACATAACTAATTTGAGTGTGTCAAGAATGATCACACGGTTAGTTCTCTCATGCCACTTTCTATTTTCCGTTTATGATGGATTGAAGTTGGTCTCAAATTATAAAATTTGTTACATTTTGTTGGTGCAGGAGTAGGACCAGCTGATATAATCTCAGTAAACGTACAAATTGGAGAAATTTAAACGGGCAACAATGATATTAATGTGTACCGCTTTCCACAAATATTTTGGTTTTTAGATGACACAATAGCCTTTTTCATGTAAATTATTTTTCGCTTATTTAAAAGAAAATTAATAACAGTTAAATAATACTTTCATTGAGCAGAAACGTTGATATGGCCAAATAAAATATTACTTTCAACTGATCTAAACAAGGGGAGAAGGTTGAACGGATCAACATCATTATTAATTAAGATACAATTAGTTGACTGGAAAGCAATTCAACAAGCTTTTAAGTCCAAAATGCACTAGTCATGTGGCATCTTTTTCTCATTTGAAATGAACCAATATCTTGTACTCCCTAGGTGGCACCTGGCCTTAAATGTCCATTTAATATAATATGACCTTTTTTTTTTTTGCTTAAACTGTCGGGTTCTACCTTGGAGAAATACAATACAATACTAATATGGTCAAATCAGTAAAAGCTTTTCTGCTCGTTTTATTGGTCAAAAGGACTGTCACTATTGGCTATATGCCTGAACTGAATAAATAACTCCAAGAAGAAAAGTTTGTTTTGGAATATGACCACCTCAAATTCGTTATTCTTAGGATTTCACTTCAACGAATATCATAATAACGGAGAAATAAAAATAGAGAATTGAAACAGTCACCACAACACAAGAATTTAAGTAGAAAACTCCTAAATCAGGAGAAAAACCACTGCCTTCCAGAAAAGACTTTACTATATGAAAAATTGTTACAATCATACAGCTTTTTTCTCTTCTACCCAATGATCCCAAAACACTCAAGCACTCTTACAAGTATATTCTCACTTACACCTTTCACCACCACTCTTTGAACAACAAAAAAGCTCACACCTCTCTATACTTAAGAAAACACTCCTAAGAAAATACAAAAAGAAGAAAAAAGGATTTTTAACTAGAGAAGAGAAAATACTAAAATGCTTCTTTGAGATTGGGATGAGAAAACAATGAGAGAATAGGTCCCTATTTATAGTGTTTTGGCTCACCAACTTCTGCCAATACACCACACTTAATACACACGGTTTGTACACGTATTTCCTTTCTTTTCTTTTACCATGTACAATATGCAAAACCGTGTTTTGCTTACACGGTTTCACATACAGAGCATTTATTGCTCTTAAATGCTATTTAATGTGTTCAAACCAACAATCTCCCACTTGAAGACTTGATTTCAATCATGTCTTCATATTCGATCATTGAAAGGGCTCATCTCATAACTGCTGCTATCATTGTCTTCACCGACAATCATACTCTACCATATGAGTACACCACTTAGAATTGACGAATTCTAAGAATTTCATCTCGGCTCATGTCGAAAAACCCTTGCTGATAATTATGGTGCTAACTCCCACTGTTTGGCTTTTCTGGAAGTCTATCAGCCATCGACATCATTCCCCACACAGACCCTGCATCAACGCCAAACCAATGTCTGTATACAAATTTGTGAACTCTGAACCCCGCCGCTATATACATCCTCTTTTTATGGCAACTTTGAGATTAGCGGCATGCCATGAGGATATACACGTCTTTCAGATCACAAAACATCACTGTCCCCCTCAAAGGAAACAATATTAGCAGCTTGATCAGACTTGGAGCTTCTAGCTGAACCTGCTCTATTTTTTAGACAATTTCTCTTAACGTGCCCAGATTGTCCACACGTCCAGCAGATTATATTCTTTTTATTGGAGTTCTTCTTCTTTCCATTCTCGACTGTCAACGCTGAGCCTTCAAATGAATTATTACCTCCACAACCATTCAGCCTTCTTTCTTCAGAAAGTAAATTACTCGTTACTTCTGAAAAAACCACAGTCTCCTTCCCATACATTAGAATTGGTTTCATATGCTCATAGGAAGATGGAAGAGACCAGATTAATCGTAAAGCTTTATCTTCATCATCAATCTTAACTCCAATAGCCTCCAATTCAGAAACGATGCCATTTAAGACACTGAGATGATCAGATATTATCGTACCTTCAATCATACGTAGTGTATGAAACTGCTCCTTCAGGTACACACGATTTGAGACACCTTTTGCCTGATACAATTCTCCAAGCTTTTCCCAGAGATCCTTGGCTGTAGATATTCCAAGCACATTTGCCAGAACATTTTTTGCCAAGCACATCAGTATCGCACTTGCCGCTCTCTCATCTAGATCTTCCCAGTCTTCATCGCTAATTTTGGATTTTCTAGAATTATCTCTGCCCTTCAAAACCTTGTATAGCCCAGATTGAATCAGCAAATCTTTGACTTGAACTTGCCACAAGCCAAAGTTAATGTTCCCATCAAATTTCTCCACATCAGCTCTTATCGGAGTTGAATACTTGATTCCTGACATGTCGCTTTGTACCACAAGCTTGAGAAAACACCACAAAAAAAAAATCTCAGGAAAGATTGGAGGGGTCACAACGGTCCCACTTAAAACCCAATCTCTTTAGACAGAATTCTTTTTTGTTTAGACTACCACCAAGCTCTTGTGCACCGAAGAACCTGCCGCTCTGATACCAGTTGTTGGGAATCTGACCGCCTCAAATTCGCCACTCCCAAGATTTCACTTTAACGAATATCAGAATAACGGAGAAATAAAAATAGGGAATTGAAACAGTCACCACAACACAAGAACTTAAGTGGAAAACTCCTAAATCAGGAGAAAAACTACTGCCCTCTAGAAAAGACTTCACTATATGAAAAATTGTTACAATCATACAGCTTTTTTCTCTTCTACCCAATGATCCCAAAATACTCAAGCACTCTTACATGTATATTCTCACTCACACCTTTCACCACCACTCTTTGAACAACAAGAAAGCTCAAACCTCTCTATACTTAAGAAAACACTCCTAAGAAAATACAAAAAGAAGAAAAAAGGATTTTTAACTAGAGAAGAGAAAATACTAAAATGCTTCTTTGAGATTGGGATGAGAAAATAATGAAAGAATAGGTCCCTATTTATAGTGTTTTGGCACCAACTTCTGCCAGTACACCACACTTAATACACACGGTTTGTACACGTATTTCCTTTTTTTTCTTTTACCATGTACAATATGCAAAACCGTGTTTTGCTTACACGGTTTTACATAAAGAGCATTTATTGCTCTTAAATGCTCTTTAATGTGTTCAAACCAACAAAGTTTACTCTGTTATTTACTCTTACAAGGGAAGAAACCAAGTCAATTCAGAGTATTGTTCAGCATTCTAATTTGGAAATGACATAAAATAAACATTAATTGGAGTTGAACATTGCCTTGGTACTGTTATTTACTCTTACAAGGGAAGAAACCAAGTCAATTCAAAGTATTGTTCAGCATTCTAATTTGGAAATGACATAAAATAAACATTAATTGGAGTTGAACACTGCCTCGGTACTATTTTGTTACATATATTATTATTACTACTATTAACATTATTATTTTCAGTTGATCTGACATATAATTAGGTAACTAGAAAACAACCGAAGATTACGTATGCATGGCTTCATTATTAGTCATGTGGCCATTTTTATACAATTAATGAAGCGGTTGTACTTGGTTTTGTTTGGCACAAAAATAATCTGTTACCAGCTCAAAGATTAATGAAGCTTGCCTCAAGTTCTCAAAATTTGTATGAAGGATGCTGTTTTAGGTAAAGTTTAAACTAAGTTGAGAGGTAAATGTTGACGAT
Organism: Trema orientale; assembly: GCA_002914845.1. Classification (NCBI taxonomy): domain Eukaryota; kingdom Viridiplantae; phylum Streptophyta; class Magnoliopsida; order Rosales; family Cannabaceae; genus Trema; species Trema orientale. Next base: position 523,424 of record JXTC01000156.1, read on the forward strand.
TACGATCAAAAAGTCTTCTAATTTCTCGCTCTACACTAGTGAGAACTTGAGGAAAATGGTCCTACTAACAGACAAAATTCTCTTCTTTACGGCTATTGCCTCGTTTTACACTAGGTAAAGAGTAAAGACACGTGTGACTTGTGGCTATTAAAAAACATACATAGGATTTGTTTATTATTACCTCGGTACTATCTTCCCCTTTTTTTATGAGAAAAAGAAAAGAAAAGCTTAATAATATATATCGCCAAGTTATTATCAAATTCTTTTTTGTCCACTCAATAATAATATACATATTTGGTCGTGAAATCTATATAACTCTTATATTTTGTCCACTCAAAAAAAAACAAAAAAAGGCTCTTATATTTCGGTTCTAATGTTTTGCAACGTTTCTGTTCTTTTTCTCTGTTTCCAATATTTGTGGTCATCGGTCTACCTGTTAATCCTTTTCAAGTTCCGAAAGTCATGGCTGCTGCAACGGTAGGCGGAGCGTTTCTCTCTGCTTTCCTTCAAGTGTTGTTTGACAGGCTGGCTTCGCGCGAGGTCGTGGACTTCTTCAGAGGAAAAGAACCGATTCTTAAGCTCCTTGCCGAGCTGAAAACTACGCTGTTCTCAGCTGGTCTACTACTCGATGATGCTGAGAAGAAGCTTATCAAAGATAGAAAGGTGAAGGTGTGGCTTGATGAGCTCAAAGAAACGATTTATGCGGCGGATGACTTGGTTTATAAGATTGATACCGAAGTACTGCGCAACGAACTGGAAGGCGAATCTCATAGCAGCTTCACAAGTAAGGTACTAACAAAACTCATCCCAACTTCATTTACTGCTTTTGACAAGAGAATTAGACACGAGATAGATGAGATTCTGGGAAAACTGAAAGTTCTTCTAGAGCCAAAGAACAACCCAGGTTTGGAATTTGCTGAAAACAAGAAACTGCCTCAGAGATTACCTGCTCCTCGGGTTAAAGAATCTGATGTTTATGGAAGGGGTGCTGATAAAGAAGCTATAGTTAAGTTGCTTTTCCTGGATGATGCTAGCGACGACAAATTATCTGTGATTTCCATTGTGGGGATGGGTGGCATTGGTAAGACTACTCTTGCTCAACTTGTCTACAACGATGAGAGAGTCAATAGCAAGTTTGATGCCAAAGCATGGGTCACTGTGGGAGATGATAAAGTAGATTGTTTAAAAGTGATGAAGATAATTATGGAGCAAGTGACCAACTCTGAAGGATGTAAAATTCAGGAGCAATATGTTCTTCAAGATAAACTAGCAAAGGCTTTGACCGGGAAGAAGTTTCTCCTTGTTATTGATGATGCTTGGGATGAGGATCCTCAAAAGTGGGATGTCTTGAAGAATTCTTTAATGTCAGGATTGCCTGGAAGCAAGATCATCTTGACAACACGCAGTCAAGATATTGCATTGATTATGAAACCTAAGTCAATCTATTACCTGGATGGAGTATCCAATGAGGATGGATTGCTGTTATTTGCCAAACACGCCCTCATTGAAGTAAACACAAAGGAGTATTTAGATCTCCAAGTAATTGGCATTGGCAGAGACATTGTACATAAGTGTAAGGGTCTCCCTTTAGCAATAAAATCACTTGGTAGTCTCTTATCTCAGGAAAGAAATAAGGAGAAATGGGTTAACATACTAAAAAGTGACATATGGGAGTTGTATGAAAGGAAGAGTATTGGTATTCTTCCAGCTTTATGGTTAAGTTATTATTATCTTCCTTCACATTTAAAGGCATGTTTTGCTTATTGTGCCATGTTTCCAAAAGATTATAAATATGAAAAAGAAAAAATAATTTTATTGTGGATGGCAGAGGGCCTTTTGTATTCTACAACCAAAAAAAGAATGGAAGAAGTTGGGGAAGAGTACTTCCAAGATCTAATCTCAAGGTCATTTTTTCAACCACAAAGTGAGAGAGAACCAGATCTTCTCATCATGCATGATCTTATCCATGATTTAGCTATTTCTATCTCTAGTGAGTTTTGTTTGGAGACCGATGATACTAACTTCTCTGCAAGCAAGATTCGTCATTTGTCATACTTGGGAGGAGCTGATGACCGTAAGAAATTTGAGGGTTTATCTAAAGCTAAAGGTTTGAGCACATTCTTAACATTGCTACAGTACTCAAAATCGGATAAGCCATTGTCCTTGCGAGTGGAGCATTTGCTCGAAGCATTGCTACACTCAAAGAGCTGCTTAAGAGTGCTCTCCTTATCTAAATGTAATATAACCAAGTTGCCTACTTCAGTTGGAGATTTGAAATATTTAAAGTACTTGGACTTATCTGGCACTGAAATTGAAGTGATACCCAATACAGTTTGTAATTTATATAATTTGCAAACACTACTTTTGGAGGATTGTGATAGACTTACTCGACTACCAACGAATATAGGAAATTTAATCAACTTGCGACATCTCCATGTTCCCGCTACCTTGGAAGAGATGCCACTGCAAATTGGGAAAATGAAGAATCTACAGACGCTGAATAAATTTGTTGTGGGAAAAAAAGGCCAGTCTCGCATCAAGCTTCTAAAAGAGCTTCAAGATCTACATGGGACTCTTGAGATTCGGGGACTGGAAAATGTTACTGACGTTAAGGATGTTTTGGAGGCTCAATTAAATAATAAGTTTCTTAGTGAGCTAGATTTGTCTTGGGCTTCTAGTCATGTGCCTGATGACTCGGAAAGAGAAAGACAAGTACTTGGGGCCCTCGAACCTCATTTAAACCTGAAGAAACTCTCCATCAATGACTACAAAGGTACCACTTTTCCAAAGTGGGTGGGAGATCATTTGTATTCTAATTTAGTAAAGGTGACATTATCTAATTGTAACAATTGTTGCTTGTTGTCGTCACTGGGGCAACTATCCTCCCTCAAACAACTTGTGATTCGGGGTTTTCATAGCGTGGTTAGAATAACTCCGGAGTTTTATTCCAGTGCTGATTCTATTGCAGTGACAGAGCCATTTATATCTTTGGAGACCTTGCATTTTGAAGACATGTCAATTCTCCAAGAGTGGTTGTTCACCGAAGGCGAGTTAGAAGGCGGAGTTTTTCCTCGTCTTAAGGAACTTTCCTTGGTAGAATGTCCGAAACTCAAAGTGTCATTACCAAGTTATCTTCCTTCCTTGAGAAGACTCAGCATATTCAAATGTGACCAACTACTGCCATTACGCCCAAGGGCTCAACAGACGGATGCTGCATTTCCATCGCTTAATATTTTGAACCTATCATTTTGTGGTGGGCAGGATTTACTTCTAGAAGGGGGATTGCCTTCGAATTTAAGGCAGATTAGAATTTTTCATTGCCGGAACCTTAAGACCTTAGACGAAGAGGCTTTTCGACGCCTCACTTCCCTTGAGAAGCTGGAAATTTACTGGTGTACTAAACTCCGGGGTTTGCCAAAACAACTACCGGCTTCTCTATCGTATCTAAACATTAAGCGTTGTCATCTGCTAAAACAACAAGTCCGGAGGAAGGCAGGGGAGGACTGGCCCCTAATTGCCAACATCCCGAGTATGATTGTATGACAAGGACGACCTATGACTATTGCAGTTCATTGTAATTTTCCAATGTGCTCTAGACATGATCTGGTACTACTCTTTCCCCTCTCTCTCTCTCTCTCCTACTTGTTTACCATAACAATGTTATTTAATTATTGTCACTCGTTCTATTACATTCTTTTCTAAATATGCTCTTTTTGAATGCTTCAAACTGATTTACGCATTAGAATCCGCATTTTTTGAGTATTTGTCGCAATCCCAACTCATGTCTTATTCGATATATGGCTCTCTGTTTATTGTAGTCAATATCCCCCACTTTAATGTATTCATTTGATCAAATGCTCAAGTATCAACGGACTTTCCTTAATTCATTCAAGTAACAAAAATATTTGCCACATGCATCTCAAGTACTAATAATAAAAGATGTATATTATATAATGCAACTTCAACGTAAGAGAACTCATTCTTATGCAGGAATTCACGAATCATGTGAATGTGAAGCACAGATCATATACCAGCATGTCATTCTTATTGCTCTTGATCTGCGTTTTTGTAAGTCGTTCTTATCTTCTCAATATTTTTTTTTTTCTTTGGCCTAGAAATCTTCTCTTGAAATCATTTACTCGTCTTTTGCTTGAATTTTTCGAAAGTTTTTGTTCTAGTTAATCCGTTTTGCCATTTACTTATTTATTTTTTTTGCACCAACTCTTGTTTTTGCAAGTTTTAGTTACATGGGTACAATTTTAGTTTCTGAAATAGCAAAAGTATACTTAAATATTTATTTTGACATTGTTTCTCATTGGTATATAAATTGACAGGGTTTTGGTTTGGGCTTCTCAGTTGTCTCAAGTGGAGCTATAGTCATTTTGTTAGCAACAACAACAATTCTGTCACGTACCTGCAGTGTATTCTCTTCGATTCGGAGTCAACAATTCTGTCTTCTGACTGTCCTCATACTCTGATTCATAATTCTCAGTCTTTAGTACTTCTATCAAGGAGCACTGTGCTAGCTCTTGAAGTTTGTTAAGTTCATTCGCTTCGTGTTAAGTCCTGTTGCATTCTTTGTAGCCATCAAACTTGACCACTCTTGATGCTCCTAACTTCTAAGATTGTTCTTCTGGTAAGTTCTCTGAGACAATCTTCTATTTTCCATTAACAATGTTTCCAAGCAGCCGGTCTCAGGACACAAAATCGGGTACGTTTGTTGGTGCAGGGGAAGGGCTTGCTGGTATTTCTGTTAATAGAAGCTTTATGGGAACAACGTTGCAAAATACAAATAGTAAAGCTGGTAAGAATAGCCCCAAGTTGTTGTGGCTAACCTTACCAACGTGCTACCTGATGAGATCAATTCATTGACCACTTTGCGATCTGATATTGTACCCAAAAATAACTTGTAGCTCTATCAGAATTAGAATTTAGACAATTAATCGCCACTCAATTTAGCAAATTTTGTAAACACGAAGTTGGTCTCAGTTTTCTGTTCCCTTTGAACTTATAATAAGTACGTGTCTTTATCAAAAAATAATAATAATAAGTACATGTCAATACCTTACTTTTCTATAATGACATTATATTATAACCTGTTTAAATGTGTAGTTGTATTATTCTCCGGTGCTTTGTCACTCTGGTTTCAATTTATCTCGTAAGGCATTATTCTTGTCACTCTGGTTTTAATTTATCTTAGTCTTATAGGGTATTAGTTATAAGAACAGAAGCCCGTCATATTGGGAGAAGAAAACCAGATGGCCCGTCAAACTGTGCTCTTGATGTCGTTTTTTTTTTTTTTTTTTTTTGGTTGGGGGGTGAAACCAAGAAAGGTAGAAGTTTAGTTACATTGCGTATTTGAAACCTTTGCAATTTTATTTTCCTTTTTGAAATTTGGTATTATTGATAATATTACCAGAGTAGCTTAGTCATGATTTTCTTTCCTACCGTAAGCAGGACCGCACAATAATGTGATTTTTTCTTTTTTTTTTCTTTTCTTTTTTTTCTTTTTTTTTTTTTTTTTTTCGGTTAAAAGAGCGCTTATTGTCTATGTATGTCGTTCTTCAAAATTATAATCAATGATAAGATGGGTGACGGAGTTTGTCGGACGTTGTCGTTTCGATAAATGTAATACGTGTTTTTGATTGAATACATTGTCGTTTACAGCAGACCATGTCATTCATAAAGGTATTAGCGTATGAGAGTCGTCGTTTAGTATATTATTCTAGTGTTACGTTTCTATTGTCGTTCCATAGTATTGTCGTCTCTAGATATGTTGTCGTTTGTTACTCGCATCATTTATACTTTTTGTTTCTCAATTTATTGTCGGCTAGCTATAATTATTGTCGGGTCGGGGTCGGTCACATGTTATCTCTTCTTTTTTTTTTTTTTCTTTTTTTGAAAGAATGTTATCTCCTTTTTTAGAATGTCTTCCTGATTCCATGCCCCTAGCGGAATCTCTGACGGGATTAGGATGAGGTGGGGAATCTTTATCTGATAAAAATAATAATTAAAAAAAAATCTTAATCATATCTCACAGGTTTTATCTCCTTATTCAACATTATAAAATGATTTTAAAAAAAAAATATCGTAGAGTTATATATATATGTACTATATATATATATGGAGGAAGTTTCAATGGTTACATCTCAATGGGTGACCATCATTAAAATGCGTGTAATAATAAATTTATTATTTAAATTAGGAAACAACTAAGTTGACTTTCTAAAAAAGTTTTATAATATCAATGCCAATTAATTACAATAAATTTTGCTGCCCAATTACTAATGTAATTAAAACTATTAGATTTTCATCCAACGGCTAAAAAAACAGTAACTATTGATGGGTAAATATAGCAGTAACCATTGAAACCTCACCCATATATATATGTATTAAAGTTCTACTCTAATCTTGTTAGAATCAAAACTACACAAAACACGAATAACCAAAAATAAAAAATAAAAATAAAATATAAGTCCAAAAACTAGAAAAACACCATGAGTCTATAAACACCATAATGTAATTTGTGCTATATTTATATATATAATTTTATTTTTGTTATGTTTTTATATATATAATTATTTTTTTATAAAAATTAAGTAAGGGTCCCCTGATCCCGACTCAGATATGTATTTATACACCGATTCCAACCCCGTCTCGAACCCGCCCATTAGGGACAGGGTCCTGCGGGGACCAATCTATGGGGCAAATTGACAACTCTAGTGGAGGATATTCAATTTATTAAATATAATAAGGTAACTGAAAAGCAACTCCATATTACATATGCATTATTTTATCATTTCTGTATAAGTTCAAAATACACTAATCAGGTGGCCATCTTTTGCTCGTAATTAGCTATGTGTATATATTATATATTGGCACTCATCCAGTAGTCTTATTTTTTTTATTTATTCATAGATATTATTTTGTTTAATTAAAAATTTTAATTAAAAATTATCATGCATATTTTTTATAATAAAAATAGAGAGATAAAAATATTAAATAATGTGTATTTATTTCTCTTAGATAATAATTTAATAGTTAAAAAAAATACTAGCCTAAAAAAAATTTATTGGATTGGAACCATTATATATTTGAGGTGAACCGATATTTATTGTATTCCCCCTGGGGCAGCCGGCCAGACTGAAATATCTATGTAATCAACGCATATTGTATTATGGTCAAATCAATAAAGTTGTTCTTCTGTCAGAGCAAAAAATAAATAAATAAAGTTGTTCTTCTAGTTTTGTTTGGTTCAAAGAAACTCGTAGCCGAACTCAATAAACTTCAACAAAAAGATGTTACTCTATGATTTCTTTTTTCTTTTCTTATTTTGGTGCAAGGATACCTTGTGATCTTAGAAGAGAAGTCTAAAAAGACAAAATATAAACATTTCAGTTGTAAAGTCTATATTCTCAATCGTTACGTCTATACGTTCAAGGCTATATATTTGAGTTCTGATGCTTGGAACATTTGTGTTTTTTCTCTGTTTGCAGTATTTGTGATCATTGAACTTTCTATTAATTCTTTTCAAAGTCGAAAGTCATGGCTGCTGCAGCTGTAGGCATAGCGTTTCTCTCTCCTTCAAGTGGTGTTTGACAGGTTGGCTTCGCGGGAGGTCGTGGACTTCTTCAGAGGAAAAGAACCAATTCTTAAGCTCCTTGCCGAGCTGAAGACTAAATTGTTCTCAGCTGGTCTACTAGTCGATGATGCTGAGAAGAAGCTTATCAAAGATGAGGAGGTGAAGATGTGGCTTAATGAGCTCAAAGAAACGATTTATGTTGCAGATGACTTGGTTTATAAGATCGACACTGAAGTACTACGACATGAAGTGGAAGGCGAATCTAAAACCAGCTTTGCAAGTAAGGTACTAACAAAACTCGTCCCAACTTCATTTATTGCTTTTGACAAAAGAATAAAACCTGAGATAGATGAGATTCTTGGAAAATTGAAAGTTCTTCTAGAGCCAACGTACAATACTGGTTTGGAATTTGTTCAAAACAAGAAACTGCCTCGTAGATTACCAGCTCCTCGGGTAAAAGAATCTGATGTTTATGGAAGGGATGCTGATAAAGAAGCTATAATTAAGCTGCCACTCTTGGACAATGCCAGAGGTGACAAATTATCTGTAGTTCCCAGTGTGGGGATAGGTGTTATTGGTAAGACTACTCTTGCTCAACTTGTCTACAACGACGAGAGAGTCAATAACAAATTTGATACCAAGGCATGGGTTACTGTGGGCGGTGACAAAGTTGATTGTGTAAAAGTGATGAAATCAATTATTGAGCAGGTGATCGATTCTGAAGTATGTAAAACTCAGAAGCAATATGTTCTTCAAGATAAACTAGAGAAGGCCTTGATAGGGAAAAAGTTTCTCTTTGTTATTGATGATATTTGGGACGAGGATCCTCAAAAGTGGGACATCTTAAAGAATTCTTTAACATCGGGACTGCTTGGAAGCAAGATAATCGTGACAACACGCAGCCAAAATGTTGCATTGATTATGAAAACTGGGTCAATCCATTACCTAGATGGAGTATCCAATGAGGACGGCTGGTTGTTATTTGCCAAATATGCCCTCCTTGATATAAACTCAAAGGAGTACTTAGATCTTCAAGTAATTGGTAGAGATATTGTACATAAGTGTAAGGGTCTTCCTTTAGCCATAAAGTCACTTGGTGGTCTCCTAACTCATGAACAAAATAAGGAGAAATGGATTCACATACTAAACAGTGATATATGGGAGTTATATGAAAGAAAGAGCATCAGCATTCTTCCTGCTTTGTGGTTGAGTTATTATTATCTACCTTCACATTTAAAACCATGCTTTGCTTATTGTGCCATATTTCCCAAAGATTATAAATTCAATAAAGAAAAAAAATAATATTATTGTTGATGGCGGAAGATATTTACATTCAACGACCAAAAGGAGAATGGAAGATGCTGGAGAAGAGTACTTTCAAGATCTAATCTCAAGGTCACTTTTTCAACGATTAAGTGAGAAAGAATCAAATCTTCTCTTGATGCATGATAAGAATCAAATCTTCTCTTGATGCATGATCTTATACATGATTTAGCTATTTTTGTCTCTGGTGAGTTTTGTTTAGATATAGATGATCCTAACTTTTCTAAATGTGCGCATAAGCTTCATCATTTGGTATATAGGGGAGGAGATGATGATCCTAAAAAATTTGAGGGTTTATCTAAAGCTAAGGGTTTGCGTACCTTCTTAACACTCCTAGAGTCAAAATCCGATAAGAAAAGGTCCTTGCAGATGGAACACTTGCTAGAAATGTTGCTACTTAGAGGGGGTTGCTTAAGAGTGCTCTCTGTAACTAGATGTTGTATAACCAACTTGCTTGATTCAATTGGATATTTGAAGCATTTAAAGTATTTAAAATTATCTTACATTGAAATTGAAGAGATACCAGAGACAGTTTGTAATTTGTATAATTTACGGTCACTACTTTCGGGTGGCTGTATTAAACTTACTCGACTACCAGTGAAAATGAAAAATTTAATCAACTTACGACATCTCCACGTTCCACCTTCTATAGAATAGATGCCATAACAAATTGGAAAGTTGGAAAATCTGCAGATGTCAAACAAATTTGTTGTGGGCAAAAAGAGTGAGTCCGGCATTAAACTCTTAAAAGAGCTTCAAGATCTACATGGGACTCTTGAGATTTCGGGACTAGAAAATGTTGCCAATTTTAAGGATGTTTTGGAGGTTGAATTAAAGAATAAGAAGTTTATTAGTGAGCTGAATTTGTCATGGGCTTCTAGTTATGAACCAGATGACTCGGAAAGAGAAAGAGAAGTACTTGAGGCCCTCAAACCTCATGCAAGCCTAAAGAAACTCTCTATCAAAGACTACCAAGGTACCAGTTTTCCAAATTGGATTGGAAATCATTCATATTCTAATTTGGTAAAGGTGACGCTATCCGGTTGTAATAATTGTTTTTTGCTGCCACCGTTAGGGCAACTATCCTCCCTGAAACATCTTGTGATTAGGGGTTTCCAGAGTGTAGCTAGTATAACTCAAGAATTTTATTCTACTGCCGGTTCTCCAGTGGGAAAAAAACCATTCAGATATTTGGAGACATTGAATTTTGAAGACTTGCATGTCCAATCTCCAAGAGTGGTCTTTCATCGAAGGCAATGTAGAAGGTGGAGTTTTTCCTCATCTTAAGGAACTTTCCTTTGTAGAGTGTCCGAGACTCAAAGTGTCTTTACCCGATTATCTTCCCCCTTGAGAAAGCTTGACATATGCAAATGTGACCAACTGCTACCTTTACTCCCAAGGGCTCAACAAATGGACGCCGCAATTCCATCTCTTGAGATTTTGAACATATCTTCTTGTAGTGGGCAGGTTTTATTTCTAGAAGGGGGATTGCCTTCGAGTTTAAAGCAAATTAGAATTTTCTATTGCCAGAATCTTAGGACCTTAGACGAGGAGGCCTTTCAATGTCTTAATAAGCTTGAGAAGTTGCAAATTTTCCGCAGTGCTAAACTCCAAAATTTGCCAAAACTACTACCCACTTCACTGTCTTATCTAAGCATCAACCGTTGTCAAATGCTAAAATCACGACTCTGGAGGAAGACATCGGAGGATTGGCCCATAATTGCTAAGACCCGAAGTGTAGATATTTGATAAAGGACAGCTTCGCAACATTATCCAATATATATGTGTTCTCCACTCCAGCCGGTAATATCTATTCCTTCTACCCAAACATGCTCTTTTTGAATGCTTCAAACTGATTTTTGTGTTTGAATCTTTTTTTTTTTAATATTTGGTATTTGTTACAATTTCTGTATGCGATTACTAGAGTCTGAGCTCCATTAATACTTGTCACGTCTTACTTGACATGTGGTTCCTTGTTTATTGTAGTCAATCTCCCCAGCATATTGGATTCATTTCAAATATTCAAGTACCAAACTATTTTTCTCAATTCATTCAGGTAACAAATACATTCCTACATCTAAAGTACTAATGAAAATATACGTATATATTTGTATAGTGAGAACACTAACTTCCAAGTTATGATACCTGATTTTTTGGGCATTTTTAAGAGAATCTTGAATCATTCTCACTTCCATATGGGCATTGTCAAGCTCTCACCTCTCTCCCTTAGTTAGGTACTTGCAAATCTCAAGGTGCCCTAATTCATTGCCAAAACAAAGCAAACAAAGAGAAAGCAGAACAGGGGACCAAAACAAACATAGCCCCAACACAAGCAACCGAAAACACCGTTACAGGGCATGTCTGCCCGCTCTCAAGGACTTGCGAAAACTTATGAGAGTCGGGATCCTTAGCTCTTGAAGTTTGTTAAGTTCATTCGAGTTCATGTCAAGTCTTCTTGCGGTTCTTTGCAGCCATCAAATTTGACCTCTTTTAATGCTTCTGACTTCTAAGAATGTTCTCTGGTGCAGGGGAAGGGCAGGCTGGTATATTTCTGTATATAGTAGCATTATGGGAACAACCATGCAAATTAAATACAAAGAGTATTTCTGTTTATATAATGAAAACTAATTTAGTACTCATGACTTCGCTAGTCCGAAAGAGTAGATGACTCAAATCTTTGAGTCTATTTGAATATTATCTATATAATTTCGTATCTTCGCTAAACCGAAAGAGTAGATGACTCAAATCTTTGAGTCTATTTGAATATTATCTATATGATTTTGTATCCAAATTAAATAGCTTAGGGCCACTCAAAATTGCAAATTTTATAAGAGTGGTTCTATTGCAGCCCTTTTTTTTTTCTTCCCATCCATTTTTCAATTAATAATTATTTATTTACAAAAAAATCGTCTTATGAATTGATATGAATATCTACATATAACATTAAATAATTAAAACTCTTATCTCTTAGCACTCTTATGGCACGTTTATTTCGCTGTAATCGTAATCGAAATAAATAAAAGAGAAAATAAATGAGAATAAAATAGAAAGGTATGGGAATCATTATTTGTAGTGTGTTGTTTACTTAAAACTAATAGGAATGAGAATCATATTCATTATAATACTATTCTTTTGTTTAGAATACTATTCTTTTGTTTACTTAACCCAGAAAAGTAATGGGAATGTGTTATATTTACTAAATTGTCCTTTTAAATACACGTACGATTTAAAGTAGATAGATTTTTTGGGGTAAAATTGTATTT
>JXTC01000156.1:549901-577358 GCA_002914845.1 Trema orientale
AAAAGTCATGAACCACTCTGAAACAAATTATGAACCACTCTGAAAACATAATGAATCACTCTGAAACAAATTACGAACATGAATTATGTACTAAATCATGTATAAAGTTTAAACTCTATGAACTATATACCCCTAATAAACTCTCTGATTGGTACAATATTCCTTTTTAGCATTCTATCAAATATTTAAATTTCATTAAGATAATAAGAATCCATTTATCCAAACAGTAATCTAAGAATCAGATAGCCAAGTTCATTAACCAAACAGATTTCAAAAAATTACGAAAATTACATGAACCTTAAAAGTCAAAAATGTAAGATTAGAGTTCGTAATATATGAACCAGTTAAAAGAATTCACAAAGCTAATGAGATGCAGCTAGAAAAAACTGTTTGGCTTCTATGAATCAATGTACCATAATACAAATCTATGTAACAAATTGAATTAGTTTTGAACTAAAAATTACTCTTATGACTTTAATAGCTTTTTGAATTATCTCTAATTTGATTTGACAAAAGGAGAAAAGTCACACGTACAAGAACTATAATGCAGTTATCAACATGAACTATGTACAAAAGCATGTATGAATTTTAAATTGTACGAACCATATACCCGAAATAAATTCTTTGATTGATATAATATTCCTTTTTGGCATTTCATCAAACATTTGATATTCATGAAAATCACTAGACTCCATATTTCCAAACAGTAATCTATGAACCAGATAGCGAAGTTCATATTTCCAAACAGTAATCTATGAACCATTGAAATGAAATTCATGAACCATATAGAAAACTTCATCTACAAAATAAAAATCCAAGATGCATGTACAGATTAACATGACGAATAGGTTATTTTCATTAAGCAAACAGATTAACATGACGAAGCATAGAAAAACCCAAATTATGAACCCTAAAATCTATGAACCGATTATTCAAAATCATATACCAAACTGAAAATCAATATTTACGATATATATAATAGATTGGATGATTTTATATCTATATACAACAAAAAAAATTTTACAGATTTAGATTAAATCGTAAATGCATGCACATTATAATCTACATACATATATACATATATATATGTATATATATATATATATAAAATAACTAAAGTAAAAAAATATACCTTCCGATGATGAACCCAAGCTTCTGATCAAATTTTTTCGCGATGATAAGTTGAAAAATCCGGTAAATATCAGATTTCTTTGCGAATTTGGGTTTGGATTATGAGTTTCAGTGAGGTTTTTATGGAAAATTTGGGTTTGGATTATGAGTTTCAGTTAGGTTTTATAGAGAAAACTTTCGAGAAAATGAAAAATCGTGGAGATGTTTTCGTCTAAGATAAAGGAAAGTGAGGGAAAAAATTTGGGAGGAGAGGGAAAATGCGAGAAACTGGCGGAGAAGAGGGAGAAAGCGAGGGAAAATGAGCGAGAAAGTGACGGAGAGAGAGGGGAAAATCGTGATCGATTTGGGTTCTTCGGTTTGGGCTTCTTGAGGGTAATTTCGGTCTTACAAATTCCAACGGGCTTTAGTTTGGACATATTGCTATAGTTAACAGACCGTGGTCATGTACTGAATTATGGGCCTAAAAATGGCCATATAACTACTCGTCCCATTTTTTTATGGTATTTTTTTCAAAAAAAATTGAAAGATTCCAGAATTTGAAATTGTTCTGAAAAATCCTGGATTTAATTATAAAATATTACTTTTAAAAGTATTTAGAAAAATACCATTTTTTAATGATCGATGAGATACTTAAGATAACTAGTCGAATTACCTGAGGTAACTTGAACAGTTACTTCAAGTAACAAGATTAGTTATTCTAAGTAATCTAACTAGTCATCTCGAGTACCATTGAAAAGTACCAAATTTATAGAAAAAATGGTATTTTTCTAAACATGTTTTAAAATATTATTTTTCTAATAATACTTTTAAAAAATGATATTTTCTTAAATGAATCCGAGAATTTTCAAAAAAATCAGTCCATTTGGTATTTTTCAATTTTTGATATCTTGGGCCTGGAATTTTGTAAATAGCCCCAACTTAAATCAACTTTGAACTCGTTAATGAGACATGATTGCAACTTGACCTCGTAAAGCAACGAACCTGATTGGCTCAGGAAACCGTAGTCTTTGGAGATGACAACGTTATTCAGGACTAAAACATTTACAACGTGCATGAAATTAAAAGATAGGGATAATATCACTTTTGTACATTTTCTTTTATTTGGTTTGTATTTTGTGTTTTAATTATTATTAATATTAATTCTTAAATTTAATATTTATTATAAATTTATATTTTAACACTAATTTAAAATAATTAATTTGTCAAGATGATTTAATAAATTTATTCTCGGATTAGTTTTTATATAATTTATTTTCAATCTTTTAAATGGCATCATTATAAATTAACTGCTCTAAATTAATGTTAATGTATAAATTTATAACAGATTTCAAATATAAAAATTAATATAAATAATAATCCAAACAAAATATACAATTTGAACAAAGTGTGAATTCAATATGCCTGAAAATATTTCTCCCAGTAAAATCGCAGCACGTTTGTGGAAGAACTGTCGTTATAACAGTGACATATAACCATTCTCGTGAACCTCGTTTGATTATATCCGTAGCAATAGTACTCTCACCGGGCTTCCTACATATTTCTGTGGGATATTTCCGTAATTTCCGTAACCTAAACTCCTCTATATAAGAAATCACAAATTGGCTCACACCACCACAGAATATCCAACTCCTTGTCTCTCTCTCTCTCTCTCTCAAAGAGAAAACATCCTCAAAGAATACTTCAAAAAAAAAAAAAAACACAAAAACACAAAAGCAAAAAAGATGGCTTGTGGTACTATCAAGACCCTTTTCACTAGCCACAAAGTATGCTCAGCCCCGTGCCATTGGAGTACCACGGCTAAGACCAGGCGGCCCGGAAGAGACTCGGTGGCCATATGTGGTGCACGTGTCGTTGACGGTAACACTAGTACCACTAATAGTACTACAACGGTTAAGGAAGTACCTTTAGAAACAAGCCCTTTTACATTAAGTAGGTCTTTGACAAAGAGTCGAACACTAACTCATCATGATCAGGAAAGGGTACTAATTGGTAATGGTAAGTTTGGGAGGTTCGGGGGTAAGTTCGTCCCGGAGACATTGGTGGCTTGTTTGAATGATCTTGAAGCCGAATTTCGGTCCGTTTTGCATGATACCCAATTTCAGGTGCATTTCTTTATGAACAAAACTATACCATGCACACATGAATTAAAACAGTATATTATCATACATGTAACTACATGGTGAAAACATAATTTTTTTTTTTTTTTTTTGTTCTTTTTATATCCAAACTTGTATAATTTTGAGCATATGTGTTTTATCATTTTATAGGTTGAGCTTGAAACGGCGCTGAGAGACTACGTTGGGCGGGAGACACCTTTGTACTTGGCCGAGAGGCTCACAGAGCACTACAAGAGTAGTAGCGGAGAAGGGCCAGAGATATATCTAAAGAGGGAAGATCTCACCCATGGTGGAGCACACAAGATGAACAACGCCATTGCGCAGGCAATGATTGCCCGCCGCATGGGCCGGACGAGTGTTGTGGCCGCCACTGGTGCTGGCCAGCATGGCGTTGCGACAGCCGCTGCGTGTGCCAAACTCTCTTTGGAGTGTACCATCTTCATGGGAACTAAAGACACAGAAAAACAGTCTTCGAATGTCCTCTTGATGAAGCTGTTAGGTGCTCAGGTATATATAATTCGCATACTGCATATTCTCCAAATAAAAAGAAAATGAGCAAAAAAAAATGTTAAAGGGAAATTTGCTTCCTCTTAATTAGCTAGCATGAAAGATATATACTGTAGATTATACATTCTTAATTATATCATGACAATGCATAAAATCGTCAACATGATTAATATTATGGAGAAAGGTGGCTAATATAAGTAAGAGGAAGATGGTCACGAATGAACTGATATACCGTATAACACGTGGCTCAGAAGAAGTATCAGCATCAGACCGTTTTTTACTTTATTAAGCACGCGAGAAAAAAAAATTTTAACAGCACCTACACAGAGAAGTGGCATTCTTTTTTAACTAATTCTGTATGTGGTGGGGTCTTACTCAAAAGGAAAAAAATGTTATAAAACACGTCACATCATCGTGTACGAATTTTGTGTGTCCAGTACTACTAATCTGTATCCATTCTAAATAAGCCAAATATTAAAATAAATAAATAAAGAGTGAAGAATAGTAAGGACCATTTATTGTCCAAGTAATAAGTACTTTTTTTTTCAAAAAAGTGAGATAGAGATTGATATGATGATGATGATGGTTAAGCGATAAATTAACATATCCAATTGTGTGGTGTATATTTGTATAAACTACTGAAGGTCATAACAGTGGAGGGAAATTTCAAGGATGCGTCATCAGAGGCCATGAGGAACTGGGCCAACAACCTAGAAACCAGCTATTACCTCCCGGGAACCGTGGTGGGCCCCCATCCATGCCCCAGCATGGTCCGAGAGTTCCAATCAGTAATTGGAAAGGAGACGAGGAAGCAAGCCATGGAGAAGTGGGGCCGCAAGCCCGACGTGTTGGTGGCCTGCGTGGGGAGTGGCTCCAACGCTTTGGGCCTATTCCACGAGTTCATAGGAGACGAAGACGTGAGGCTGATTGGCGTGGAAGGAGCCGGGACGGGCCTTGACAGTGGGCCACACTCGGCCACCTTGGCTCGAGGAGAGGTGGGCGTGTATCATGGAGCCATGAGCTATTTGTTGCAAGACAACGATGGTCAAATTCTAGGCCCCCATTCCATTGGTGTCGGGTAAGATATATATAATTAGAAATAAATAAATGTTGTCACAATAACACTTGTTAAAAAGTAATAATAAAAAATCATATCCCAACACGAAAAATCACTCTCAAAAAAGAAAAAGCCATAATACCACTTGTTAAGAGTAACAATGATTAATGAAGAAAAATAACCCAACGTGGAAAATTCAGTAGGTTACACAATACCACTCGTTAAAAAAATAATAATCTCAAACAGAGAAAAACATTCTCGTCATATTTTCCACAGACTTTGACCCCTAAAAATTGAATAAATAATAATAATAATAATAATAATAATAATAATAATAATAATAATAAAGAGTAAGAATCCAAAATTAAGCGAATTAGACTCCTAGATTTTTCCGAATTAACTTTTATTTTTCTTTTTGCCTGGCCCTCCCCTAACTGGGAAATAATTTACTTCCTATCATTTATTATTTTCCCAGTTATTTTATACTAAAAGTTAATCTAAACGAAACAAAACAAATATCTAAGCAAGTTGCAACACTAAATATATATATATATATGACTAATCTGAATGAGACTGGGGATGAAATGTGAGATGATATAACTATTGTACAGTTTCTGATTGAGTGGTATTGCAGATGATGAATAGTATTAAGTTATGTACATAACATAAATTAGAAAAGACAAAAAGGTGTCAACTGCAAACGTAAATAAACCGATAATTTTTAAATTATGATATGTTCCCCATCACATGTATTTCATGCTAGATCCTTATATTAAAGAGGGGAAAAAAAAAAGGACAAAAAGAAACCCAAAAAAAAAACAAGCCATTAAGTATAGTATAATGCAAATTGTTTAAAGTTCCACTATTTATGATTATTGATGAAAAAGTACACGTCAACAAATGCAGGCTAGAATACCCGGGAGTTAGCCCAGAGCTGAGTTTTCTCAAAGAGAGTGGACGAGCCGAATTTTATACAGCCACGGATGAAGAAGCTCTAGATGGTAATGTAATATTCATTGAAAAAAAAAAAGAAGTTTTGAAACTACATATATAACTATATAATAACTATGTTAATACACATTATTTGGTCATGAGCTGAATTTTATAGGACAATTAATTAACTTAGTTGATTTTATATTTTTCGCAGCGTTCCGACTTTTATGTAGATTGGAAGGCATATTTCCAGCGTTGGAAGCGTCTCATGCACTAGCATATCTCAATAAACTATGCCCGACTTTGCTCAATGGCACAAAGGTGGTTGTGAACTGTAGTGGTCGTGGAGACAAGGATGCCGCAATTGTCTTTAACTCTAGTCTCTAAGCCAACGTAACTTGGATTAATGAATCGAGATCACGGGTGCCCGTTTGGTTTCTAACCGACCCGTTTAGTATCGGGTGGTGCACTTGTGTTTTATTATTATTGTTCTTATTATTATTTGATTGTCACTCCAATGCGCATGAGAATTATTATTCTGCAATAATTGTCACTCATGCTGGGGCGTCGAAAGTAGAAAGCATCAGTTAGTATTTTAATTCACTGATGAGAATAAGTAGAAATTATAACATGTTAAATATGTATAGGGTTGAAACAAAAGATTCGAGTAGAAAAGCTTTTAAATAATTTTTGTGCTTTCATTTTTTTCTGCGTTGTTTATATTTTTTTTCTTTTTTCTCTTTTCTCTTGTTTTCTGGACTTTTTTTTTCATGGTTAAAAACAATCTCCTCTTGAGATTTTGCTTTCAATTTTTTTTTTTTTTAGCTACAATTTGTCATCCAAGATAAATATGATCTCGTATTTGGACTCGGTTTATAATTGGCGCCACACACACTCAACGATTAATAATTAAAAAAAAAAAAAAATCGTTGTCCAGCTGATTCGTTTTCTTTTGGGGTTCAATTGTTCAAACTCCAGAGGAGCAGTAAATACTGAGCGAATATACCGCTCGGTTATAGGCAGCCGTGGAAGTAGTCGCTTTTATTTTCTAGCACCTTTTTTAATTTGGTATTAACACTTCAACATTTACCCTTTTCAACATTTACACTTCACAAAAAATCAAAAAAGGAAGTATAATCACATTGGTATGAAATAGGATTGCTTCTCTCGCATTGGGAAGTTTCAAAACCAATGTGCACAATTTTACAGGGAAGAGCTGAACCAGGGGTTATAAGTAGATGAAGATTGATGCAAAATGTCGAGTAGTCAACTAAAAAATAGTGAACGAAAAAAAATTTAAAAAAATAAATCTGATGGCTGAGAAATTCATAAAATATTCGAAGAAGCCAAAATAATATGAACAAATAATAACACTTCCCAACATCGTCATTCCTAACAAAATTACTTTTAAATAAACTAAATCAGGTTACAATACTTTTCGAGTCCTGACTAGAAACGTAATCTTAAGAAAAAGAAAAAAAGAAAAAGTTCAGATCTTTTAGAAAACAAATTAAGGATGACTGGCGAGGCTCTTAGTGTATTCATCCACACGACATTGCAACTGCATATATCAGTCTGAAGAATGTACGAGCTCTTGTAGGAACCTGCTTCAGAAGCGATCAACTCCCCTTTACATGCAGATGGGTATAAGCAAGAACAGAGACTATACATTGCACAATACTCCCTCACTTGAACACAATCAGTAGAAAATTTCGGGCCTTGGGGCCTGTCCCTGTGCTTTTCTTTAGAATTAAAGGGATATAGTACCACTCATTGTATCATGTTTCAAAGGATCCTTCAAAAAGGAAGATTGAAAAAGAATAAAGAAATTGTTAACGAAGATTGTTCTAAATGTCCCTCTGGGTTTTTCTGTCAGAAAAAAGGAGAAAATTGCTCGTTGCATAAAACTGCAACAAAAAAAAATCTGACCTTTGCTGCAAGATAATGTGAATGGTACAAATCCAACTATACATGTACAAGATTATGGCATATGGTACCAAGGTACTGCAAGCTCCAACACTACTGTAAAAACAAGTTAAGCGCGTACCATAAACACGAAGAAACTCGATTTAAGTTACAGAAGACATTGAAGTTGACCTAACTACATTAAATCCTGAGTCGTTTTCTTTGATTACCTTCTTCAATAGCTCCCTGCAAAACGACAGAAACAATCAAGTTAAAACCAATATGGACGCTTCATGATGCAGCCACAAACATCTTCGTAAATCAGCTAAATGGCAAACAGATTGGCACTCCACTTTGAGATCACAACACTTAATGATGACTAATTACTCCACTAATATTTTCAAATGGAGAATACTAACCCCCAATTAGTAGTAATATGCGCCTAGTTTCTAAAATTAAACAAGCTGACCAAATCAATATGTTTCAAAATCAACTGGCCCTACCAAAGAACCACCGGTTGATATTTGATATTATTTAGATTAACATAAACACACAACAAAAACGACTAAGAGGTAAAACTTTTGCATCAATCTAAAATCCATGCTCAGTTCTTTCCAACCTAAAAATGTCAATTTCCAAACTCATGCGTGCAATGTAGTTCTTCCCAATAAGATGGAGGAAAAAGAAAAAAGCAACTCTTGACCAGCAGAGCTGGCAGATCAAATTCAATTTCTACTTTTTTTTCCCTTCAAAGTAAGACAGTAGTTCCAAAGATGTAACCAAGCTTGTTATGTAGTTCCACTAAGCAAGTAAAATAGCGGTGGTCGGAAAATAACAGGAGAAAAAAGGGACAAGAATTAAGCTAACATTCTTCTCACTAGTAACTGTATGAAAAATGAGTGCAAAAAGAGAAAATCTGTAAAGAGACGTGGAAGAAATACCCTTTCATCTTGTCCAAAACCTTCAGGGGGAACAACACTAGACTCCGATCTGCATTTAGAATGCACTATAGAACCTAAGCGAGACCTATCCATGCCTGCTGTTGACCCATCTGGTGCATTTAAATAGACAGCGCCTTTGTACATCCATTCCTCAGTATCATCACTGTAGAACTCTTCAAAAGGTTCTCCACATAGTGCACATACATTCTGATCCTCATCGGCAGGAACAGCCATTTCTTCGTCACTCTTCTTTTCCACTACAGGCTCAGCCGGCAAAAACCCAGGAACTGCATCAGTGCCCAGTGCCTCTGCACCACTAAGCCACATACTCGCACTTACAAACCACTTACGAGAAGGCTTCTGTTTGCGATTCTTAGACATACGGTTCTTTGTCACATGCCAGTCCATATGACTACGGTGCTCTTCTTGGGTCTTGAATCGGAGGCCACAGGTTGTGCATTGTCTTTGGAGATCAGTATATAGAGCATTTATTGCAGATTCATGACGTGACTTAAGAAGGTCCACATTAAAATCAATTCCCACAGATTCCTAAATATTAAAGAAAATGATTAGGCAACAGGGCAAAGATGCAGAGAAAAATCAACTGATTCAAACTTCAAATAGTAAGGGGAAAAGTGCTTATATACCTGTACGGGAGTGGGCTTTGTCAATGAGATTAAACCTTGAGCCATTAGAGAACCAAGCAACCCAGAGAATGCACTCCCTGGCTGTTGGCTAGAGACTGCTGGACCGGCAATGTGAGAAGGAAGAACTGTTTGCAACGAAGTAGAAGGGGGTCCCGGTGGCAAAGGCGGTAGGCCTCCACCCTGTGATTGCAAAGCTCCGTTTGCAATATTATTGGTTGGTAAGGTCAATTGTACAAGAGGTACAGGGTTTAACAGACCAGTACTATGTCCTTGTGAAATGTACCCACGATCTAAGTTAGGGGTCACCAGATGAGGTGGCACAGAAAGAAAATTCTCATGTCCTTCCTGTTTTGGAAGAAGTTGAGGTTGCAAAGGAGTTTGCATCTGATTTTGCTGGTTTGCATGAGCTATAGGAACATTTTGATAAGGTAACTGTGGCAGCTTTGTTGGGCCCTGATTGTTAAGAGTGTTGCTCGAATTATTAAAATCAAACTGAACCTTCTGGTTTCGCAATGGAAAATTGGGATGCAATGGCGGCGGGTTCAAATTATGCAGATGTACTGAAGGCCTTAGTCCCACTGATGCTGGTGCAACAACTGATCTAGCATCACCATTAAAAGAATCTATAGTTGAAGAACTCAGTCTCGAAACACCAATTAAGGGCCCATGAAGTTGCGTATCAACATCTGGGGGCTTGTCAACGAAAGCAGACCTATTTTCTACACTCGCAGGTAATGGCACTTGGAAACTCTGGCGTCTTCCTCGGGAATTTAGGGGTTGCGGAGTCTGAGAGAGATGTTGAGGCATATTCCAGGGTTCTTGAGGATAATTAGAAACCAGACTATGATTTGTCTCATCTTGGAATCGAGATATTTTACTCGTCAACCCACGAACAAACTGCACAGACAAACAACTTTCTAAGTTAAGTACAATTAAGTTCTTATAATCTGAATCAAATAAACAGGTTTTCAAGCAAAAAGGAACCAAATAAACAGGAACCTTCTCCATAGAAATTGTGAAGAAAACAGCAAAATGTACATTCCATCAATTTAGGCGCTTAGGATAGCAGTTTACAATGTTTTATAGGGGTCATCATACCCAAAACAATGTTCCTTTACAATTTGGAAAAGCGAAGGATATTGCACTGAACTTTAGGAGTTAAGGTCAGAAAAGCTGAAATTTCTTTCGTCATAGTGTGAACAAAACCAAAATCTATTTGCTAGGGTGACCAGAGTGGTGTTTAAGGAGTAATTTGTCCAGGTTTTAAATTTAGGAAGGCAACTAACACTGCCAGATTTCAAATTATTTGGTTTTAAAAAAAAAAAAAAAAAAAAGGGCGTCTCTAAACAGTAAAGCAACCATGGAAGATGGAAAGGGAAGCACGTCTAGAAAGCTAACTGTTTGAACCTACCTAAATACAGACACAGAAAATATGTCCATATACATAGCCGATCAAGATGGAAAATGGAGGTTAAGTGTGTGTAATTATTCATAAATATTAGGATGCAATGACAAAGCAGTAAGATCCAAACCAACCTACATAACTAAGTTGAATCACACTTTTGCATATTAACATGATTAGAAAATCATATCGAGTTTATTAGATGCTCAGTAATAGTAAACAAGTTAAGGAAGCATACACCATGAGAAGGGCCTGCATCTTCAGTCGCAACGGAAGAATCATCTGCTGCAGGTAGCTGAGCCTGACTAGACCAACTGTTTGGGGTATCAGACTCCACACGGGTAGTCCTGGGTGCTACAAAACCAGGCCTTGCTTTAAAGCTTCTCAAAGATGAGACAGACAATGGCAAGAATTCGTCAGTCCTACCACGATCTGCTAAAGTTGGACTCATGTCTTCCCAGTCAAACTCTTCCTCTTCAGTATGCTGCCATGACATTGAAGAAGCCCTACGGTCCAAACCATTTGCGTCGAGACGCTCAATCTGCAGAGGCCTATCACTTAAAGTTGTTTTCCTACTGTCACTTCCATATGCATTAATTAGAGCCCTTGGTCCTTGATGCTCGCGTCCATTACTAAATTTGTATGCAGCAGAAGTTTCAAGCTGATTCTGAATATGATACTGTCTTCTCTGCCATTTACCCAGAAGCTCATCATCTCTACCAATTGCTCTGCCAAGTTAAAAAAAATAAAAAATAAAATAAAAAACAAGGATTAGAAGAAGACAACATTTAAAAAAACAACCATGCTGCAAATTCATCAACTGCTGACAAGAAGGACCTAATAGACCCAACACTCGAAGGCCATATAGATCTTGCAAGTCTAGCAGTTGAAGTTAAATGCAGTTTATTGGCTCCAAAAGCAAAGGTTGTATGACCCACACTTCCCGTTGAGCTCAATCTTTGGGCTCCAACATGTGAGGATACAACGTCTTCATAATTAAGGTCAAATTCTTCATACCCTATGGCAGGTTTTTGAGCATATATCTTCAGAGCTGAAGTCCCGTCCGCATGCTGAATATGCTGCAGAACATTGCAAACAGATTACACATTTAATATTGCATCTAAAGCTATTTTGTCGAGCAACTGATAACCCACTAGATAAAACGAAAAAAATGATAAAATTCCATTTGTTCCTACATTGTATAAATAGGCCACTTTTTAGGAGCCATAACATTTTTGGGACTTAATTATAAATCCTGTTCTAGAGTAGAAGACTATTTGCCTCATTTACCCAAATATATGGCTCATTTAGCATTATCAAGTAACAGGGCCACTTGGCAAATTAAAATTCTTCAGCCATGATTGGAAAACGTGTAATTTAAGATGGCTTTCACATTGTTATGATGATCATAGGGCTGTAAAAAACAGATGACTTTCACATTGTCAATGGTGATCATACACCCCTGACGGTATTTTATTGTTTCTTTCTGAGATAGGAGGTGGGAGTTCACCTGAAAGTGTTTGCTCGTCATTTTTGTTATCAACTTTTAATCTCTATAGATACAAAATACTATCAGAATGATTTTATAAACGAAGACACCTTTAATAAGGAATACAATAGTTGGAGTCTTGGACATGGGGAAAAAAAGGTAAATAAAGGAGAGGTTAAAAAAAAAAAAAAAAAATATGAACTCCCAGTTTGATAACTTAAAAGAGAAAGGAATGTTAATGCTACAAGTTTCCAATAACAGTACTATTGTGAATATAAATCTTACAAGGATATAATGTGAAAATATGCCAAATTGAATCAGAGAAAAAAAAAATTAAGAACTTCATATATCACATTTTCACCTAACAGGCTAAATAAAATATCTAATCCCTGGTATTTTGAGAGGGGAATAAGAGACAGAATCCAGGGAAAAGCTTACACTATCTGCAGCCGAATGTTCCACCTGACGCAAATACTTTGGATTTACATGTATGCCATGTGTTGGTCGAGGGGATTCAGAAGCTCTCAAAGGAGGCAATCTTGATGATTGTTGGTTTACAGCTGGAGAAAATTGGAGTTGTGCCTCAATCTTATGAAGGACAGAAGGTGGAAATACAGCTGACCAAGTGCCGAAGAGGTGACGCATGGCAGGATGCTGACTAGGATGAACTTGCCTGTATGCCTCACAGAAGACCTAAGCAAGAGCTAAAAGCACAAGTTACTAGGGATCCTCAAGTAACATTCTACATATTCTTAGATATCTAGGAAACTAATGACAACAGTTTGTTATTAGATTACCTCAGGTAAACGGGAAGAGAAATACTTTACATAATCACGACCAATATTCTTAACTATACTGTCCAAAAGATATAATGAAGGCAGTTTTTGATCAACAGGAACCTGAAAGAATAGAAGAATCAACCCTTGGACAATAAGTTATATTGTACTTTATAATTTCAAGTTCAAATTTCATTCAACGATTTGATATACTAGAAATAAACTTCTATATCCGGATGAAGATATCCTTTGGATAATAAGTTTTTATAACAATGAATCGTGGCTAAAATCTGCAAAATTATGCAAAGTTTCAAGAAAGGTCTAATTATGTTTACGTTGCTGTTGACTATGTCACGATATCAGTGCCACGAACTTAACAAAACCTAAGATTCACGTGTAAAGATTACAATGATTGCTAAAAGACGCAGGCTAAAATAAAGCAACTGCTGTGTAAGAGCAGTCACAACCAACCATAATGTAGAACCAGAAATGACATCTATGAACTTCCGTCATAACAATAGACAGAATAATAACTTTTTAAGAAGGCAGGGCTAGTATAAACAGGGTTACAATTTCTTTGGTAGTAGATTACTCTCATTCATCCGATCTCAGCTCTGTATAAAATTTTACATCGTACAAATGCTATTTCAAGTAACATTACAAGATTTCTTCTGTATATCTATTCTCAACTAGAAGAGTGATTTTTCTAGCTACAGCCCTACGTTAGATTCTAATATAAAATTCACGTCGGTCCAAGTTTCTTCTGGAATATACCAACTATTGAAGTTAAAACTTATGCATATCGGGAAATTACACTAGTTAATTGAACGTCACAATTAAGTTTAAACAAGTGAATTTTCATGCTGTTGATGGGACAAGCTATCAAAGTTTCGAACTTTAAGAGATGGACTACCAATTGAGGAGAAGCTTAGTTTTAGAAATTTCAAACTCGTCAAGAATCTAAAGTTTAGGTTTCTCCAAAACAAACCGAGCAAAAGATAAATTCGGGCACCATATCGATTATAACGCCAAGAAAATTACGTCTACAAGTCCAGAAACTTAAAAAGAATAAATAAATTAAACCAAATAAACAAATTTAGATACAAGAAAACCCAATTGGAATACAAACCCCCCCAATATTACTACAAAGGAGTAAAACAAGACCCAGAGAATGACCAAAACAGACCTCAAGTATGCGAGCACAAATTGCATCAGCGATGCCCTTGGCGTGGTCTCTCTGCTCGCCGGCGACGATAGTAAGATCCGTAATGATGGGCTTGGAATTGAAGCTGAGTTCCGATAAAACCAATTCATAAAGCTGAACAATTTCCTCTGTTCTCGGCAACGACACCTCGTCCTCCGCCGAAACCCTCAGGTCATCGTCCCGTTGCTTCAACAGGGCTTTGAACCGGTCGAGAACCGAAACCGGAGACTTCTGCGCAAGCTCATTGGGCATTGCCTTGCCCGAACCCGAACCCGAACCGTTGATGCTGATCACTGCGCGGTCCTTAGGCGGGAACGCCATCGTCCTAGGGTTTTCTCGGGCGAGCAGTACGAGCTTCTCCGAGTCCATAAATCCGAAAACTAATCTTCAGAAACCAAACCTAGCGTCGATTAGGGTTAGGGTTTTGGCCCACCGCGGGAGGGTCAGAATTGAATTAAAGCTTTTTCTCCCTACCATAGAAAATTCCAAAAAAAGAAAA
This sequence comes from Trema orientale, assembly GCA_002914845.1. Taxonomy (NCBI): domain Eukaryota; kingdom Viridiplantae; phylum Streptophyta; class Magnoliopsida; order Rosales; family Cannabaceae; genus Trema; species Trema orientale. Next base: position 564,510 of record JXTC01000156.1, read on the forward strand.
AATCAATTCAGAGAGAGCGATTCTCGAGTTCGATGGATCAAATTCGCGAGACGAACAGACTGAGAAGCCGTACTTTTCCGTTCCAGGCCGGTGAAGAAGAAGAAGAAGAAGAAGAAGGTGTTTCGTAATAAGAGTCCAGATTTGAAGAGTTCTTAAGTTTAGGATTTGGCCCCTTTTTCTTTTCGGTATTTAAAGGCAAAACATAATCGGACACTAGATTTTAAGGACTTGAAACGGTGCCGTTTTGTCTGACACGCTTAGACACATTTGTTTTGGTGTGACTAACCGTATCATATGAGAGATGTTACTTATTACCCGAGTAGTGTGATGACTGATAGGTGATAGGATCTATAATTGCTTTATACATGTCTATTATTTATATCTGAAGGCCGCGCTACAAGGTGCCGTACGGTAAGCCTCGTTGAACTAGGGTTGGCAATTCGTGTCATTCGTGTCGATCCATTTAATGTCGTGCGGGTTTCGTGTTACCTGCGAATTACCTGTTTAATAAAAACGTCAATCAGACTGACGTGTTACAATACTTCTAAACATTATAATTATTCATTTACTTGATTTTTTCACTCTAGTTTTACTTTATTAAGGTAAATTAGCTCATTAGTTTATTATTTTTCATTTAAATCACAAGAAATTTGTTAAAAAATATTTTTAATGGAGTCGTTATTTAATATTTTATAATATATTTTGATAAAAAATTAATTAATCGTATTAATTCGGGTCAATTTCGTGTCAAGCGTGTCAATTAAACGTGCCGGTTTCGAGTCGTGTTGGCGGGTCGTGTTCAAATTGCCAGCCCTAGGTTGAACTGATTTGGGGTGTGAATCAGAAGTCTGACACTAGTTCCAACTTCCAAACAGCCATAACTATATGGACCAGTGTTAGCTTGCCAAGTGGATTCTAGTAAATTCCACGTATCAATTAATAGAGATAATAACAAAAGTTAAAATATTTAATCTTTTCGTCAACAATTTGATTATGGACGCGTCTATTGTCACACGATATGATTATGGAACAATTTGATTATGAGCGCGTCTCTATTGGCACACCTCAACAATTTGATTATGAGCACATCTATTGCCACAGTCTATTGCCACATTTCTGTATGCTCTCCTCAAATCTCATTTTATGAAATTTTTTTATTACTAAAAAAACCATGAGTAGAATTATGTTTGGGATCCTTTGAAGAATACTCTTTTCACATAGTGATTTTGTAGAAATATACCCATCTTCATATTTTCTGGGTGTGTATACCTTTTAAGTGAAAGTTTTGTTACGAAGATTAATATGCCCTTGACTAACTCATTTTCAGATTTTTTTCCCCATTTCTATTTTTCTTCTCCCGTACCTCCTCTCTTACCATTATCACATCATCGCCGCCAAAAGCTTGGAATCACCGGAAAATATATTTCAGCCGAAAGCTTGGATTAACCGAAAAGCTTAGAGTCCCGATTTCTGCACTTTAACAGAGAAAAACGTGGTCCTCCATTTCGAAGGTTAAAGTAAGTAGAAGATGTTTCTTTGCCATTAATCTTTCTTTGCGAATGTGAACTTAATTTGTGGATTAGAAGTTATTTTGTGGTAGGACTTGAAACTATAGTGAAAAATAGAAAGTATTTGGCCAATTTTTGAGCCTGAAAACATGTAAACTAGAAACTGAGTTGTAAAATAACGAGTTCTACTGCAAAGACGAAACCCAGATCTGGATAGACAAGATTGATTCCACTCAATAGTATTGCCAAGTCTTGTCTGAAAAACTCTATAGAAGAAACCTAGATCTGGATAGACAAATCTGTCTAATTGCTAGACAGACTATCTAGAAGGTGATAAACTGTACAATGTCGACTCCACTAGATAGTATTGTCAAGTCTGGTCTGAAAAACTGCATAGAAGAAAACTATATCTGGATAGACAGATATGTCTAATTTATAAACAGCCTATCTAGAAGGTGAGAAATTGTACAATATCGACTCCACTCGATATTATTGTCGAGTCTTGTCTGAAAAGCTGCAAAGAAGAAACCCATATCTGGATAGATGGGTCTGTCTAATTTAAAGACAGACTGTCTAAAATAGAAGAAATTGTATTATAGGGACTCCATTTGACAGTATTGTCTAGTCTTGTCTGAACAATTGAACATCCATGTTGTGTCAACATAGACAATGTTAGACATAATTGTCGAGCCATAAACCAGTAATTATTGTCCAGGCGCTAGATACTCCCTCGACTATGCTAGACACGCTGTCTATATAATCGATACTTCTGTCGAGTGAGTAGACACCAATATTGAGCTGATTTTGTGTATAAAAAAGTTACATCTAGACACTAGACATTGTTATCTAGCAACTAAAGACACATAATTATCTATTAGAAACACATGTCTAACCATTATGAACACATGTCTAGCCACTAGAAATACGTGTCTAGTAACTAAAGCCATATGTCTTACCATAAGAAACACATTTTTAGCCATTAACACATGTTTAGCCTAACTAAATTTATTATTTTATGTTTGGTAATATATATTTTATCCTTTAATTTATAATTTATTTTTTGTTCAGGTATGTTATCAACACTCATAATCATATTATATGATGGCGTTTGGAAAAAGAACGAATATTCTTCTTGGAATTAGAATGGAAAGAGACAACGATCAAGATGCGTTGTGGTTGAACTGAACATTACTTTCAAGCAATTGGTAGATGAGATGTATCAAACTACAGAAATCGATAATGATGTCTTTGACATAGAATTGAGTTACAAGCTAAATATAGCAATAGATATTATTCCAATAGCTATAGAAAATGACAGAGACATTATGGTCCTAGTGTGTCATAATTGTCTGTCTTTCTTGTCTTTATGATTATAGTTGTTGTGTGTTATGTGTCCCGAACAAGACTTCATTTACTGTAGTTTATTTGAAACTTTATTTGATGGTGTTTTTTGTAGGTTTTTTTGTAGTGTATTGAGTTTGTAATTTCATGTTTTATAAAGCCTTGAATTATTTCAAAAATTTTATTACGTTTATAATTTTCTACAGCATTTTGCTAGACGCCCCCATCGGCTTAATCGATAGACGTGTCTATTATACTGACAACTATATCCAGTGTACTGACAACCTTATCCTTACTTTAAGAATAATTTGATTACATTAGATATAGTGTCTAGTGGATAGACAACTAGTCTGTACACCTAGATAATTATTTCTACGAGATAGATAGATTGTCTGGAATGATAGACACCTACGTCTACCAGATAGACAACCTGTCTGGAAAGACAGACACAAGTGTCTATTATATAGATAGTACCATCGAGTGACTCAATAGACATGTCATGTGGCTCAATACACATATATAAGTACAAGTTATTGAGCTTTTTTTTCAAAAAAAAAAAGAGATATTGTAATTTAATATAATGAATAAATATATAATATTGTAACTTAATATAGTTATTATTCATTATGCATTATTATTGAGTTTATAATTAGAAAGACGAAAATTGTGAGTTGTGACTTAGTTTCTTAAAAGGCAACAAGATGACATATTTTCCATTACAATAGGTATGATAATTCAAAACTCGTTAACTTCGTAATTTATTGTAGTTATTATTCATTACACTTAGTTATTGAGTTTGTAATAATAATATTTTCATTATCATAGTGGGAAAGTTTCCAATAGTAATACACAAATTATTATCTAAGTTTCCACTAATAACAAGAAAAATGGTGACTAAGTTTACAAAACTCATTGAAATTGTAATTATATTGTATTTTATTTAGTTTATAACAATTTGATTGCATTAGATATAGTTTTCAGTGGATAGACAAATAGTCTATAATGTTGGAAAATGGGTTAAGAAATGGATTTAGTTATTGGGCTTATCTTGGGCTTAGAAGCCCATGTATTTTATAAAGCCAAATTTGTGTTAAAGGTCTTGGTGAATTCTTGTTCTCCTCCGCGAGGACATCGATCTCATATATTCATATGCTCAAAATGGTGTACGAATGAATGAGAAATCGTTGCTCAAATGTGTACCATTGAAAAGGAAAAATGAAAGTAAAATACTTGAGTCCCACATTAGTGGGAAATGCTTGGATCAAGTGGCATATATAGGCTCATGTTTTGTGATGGTAGTAAGAATAACTACCATAGATGTTCTCTCAGACGCGTGCAGGGATAGGTGCAAATCATCGGGCATGGGCCTGAATTTGCGTGGGCTCGTATGTGCCCGCACCTACCGACATAAATGACAGACCGAAACTTAGACCATAGTAAGCCCAACGTTTTGTTGTAGTCTAGTTAATTTTTTCTTTCATTTTTAGACGGCTTTTGCTTCTTCAAATGATGTAACTTATATGCTTAATGCTCGAAACTGCCAAAAAACAACATGGAAAACGTTTTGAATTTTTGTTAAATATTTTGGATGTTTTGTTAAATATTTTAGACGTTTTGACAAGAGTAACAGCCAACATCTTTGTTGCTTAGATTGGCAGGTTGTAACAGCTAACAATGATCATTATGGGATATTAACACAAACAAAGTACATAACCCCTATTTCAGAAACTATAAAAAGGTACTTCCTCCACCTCATTCTTCACATCCAAAAAAGGAGAGCCTCCTCTTTTCTCTAGTTTTCTCTCTAGTTTTTTCTTCCTGCTGCTTAGAGTTTTTCAGTTTCTAGTTATAGTTATTTGAGTGTCTAGGAAATTTCATAGCTAGAATTCTTAGTGTTTTGGAGTTCATAGCAATTCAGTTCAAAGAGTAGAAGTGTTGGTGCTTCATTTGCTATTCTTGTCGTTATATCCTGGGAAACTGACACTTGCAATTTCTCAAGCATTCTACCGGAGGGAGCGAATCAGTTTTAAGGACTCTATGTGGTACACAGGCCTCGGCTGTTAACAATCTTTTGTTTTGCAGGAAAACTTTTTTTTTTTGGAAGTGCTGCCGAAATTCTGCTCAAGACTGGAGCATAATAATTTTGGTAATATTATTTGTGAAATATTTTCTTATAAACATTTGTTACCTTATATATTGCATGTTATTATTTTCTTACAATCTTAAAACTGAGCATTACTTTATATAAAGTTTTATTAGGATGTATGTTAGAATTTATTAAATTTACAATATAACCTTATATGCTCTTATTTGCAATACTTACATATATAAGGTTTTTAGGTTGCATGTTAGAATTTATTTTCACTAAATTCTTTATGCTCTTATTTATAATATATATAATTCTAGTTGTTTGAATATATATATTACTCTGCTGCTTTGTTATTACTATCATTCTTGGTTTGGAATTTTTGTGGAGGAGATTTTATATTCTGTCTAAGGAGACCAGGTTTAAAGACGAAGCATCTGTGACCCCTCCACATCTTTTCTGGGAGTTTCTTTGAAATTCTATATAGGAGGTGGGATTTTAAGTGGGACCTGTTTGTGAACCCTCCGGCATTTCTTGGAAACTAATTTGTACTGAAATTAATAATCTTTGATTGATTAATTTCAGAGATGGCGAACAACAATGCTAATGTTATCAATGCCAAGAGCACGACTAATTCTCAACAGCCTACTATGGTATCTGCACTGCCTATCCCTACTGTGGCTCGAGTGCCAAACCCTCTTGTGACTCCAATGGTATAAGCGGTGCACCATGAAGAGAAGCCTGAGAAGTTCAATGGGTTGAACTTCAAAATATGGTAGCAAAAAATACTATTTTATCTGACCACATTGAATATGAGTCACAAATCCCAGACATACACAAGAATACAATAATGGAATCGAGAAATACATCATTCTTTGAACATAAATTTTCGTATAAATCCAAGGAGGAACCTAGTATATCTAAACGAATTTATGAGGTTATCACTGAGGATAGTCAGGACCAAGAACAAGTCATTAAAGATGAGCCTAGATGCAGTAAAAGAGTGAGAACTGAAAAATCTTTTGGTCCGAATTTCTTGGTTTACATGTAAAAAAAAAATGAACCTCAAAGCTTCCAAGAAGCTGTGAGCTCTGTTGAAGGACTTTTGTGGAAAGAGGTCATTAAGAGCGAAATTGATTCCATCATGCAAAACCATATATGAGAACTAATGGATCTTCCTTTAGGATGTAAGCCACTTGATTCAAAATGGATTTTCAAAAGGAAAATGAGAGCAGATGGAACAATTGACAAATATAAGGCTAGATTGGTTATCAAAAGTTATAGGCAAAAAGAAGGCCTAGATTACTTTGATACTTATTCTCCTGTGATGAGAATAAATTCCATAAGGATAATACTTGCGATTGCCACTCTGCAGAATCTTAAAGTACACTAAATGGATGTAAAAACAGCCTTTCTTAATGGAGATCTAGATGAAGAAATCTATATGGACAACCTGAAGGTTTTGTTGCTCCTAGACAAGAAAAGAAAGTCTGTAAACTTGTCAAATCTCTATATGGCTTGAAGTAAGCACTAAAGCAATAGCATGAAAAGTTTGACAAAGTAATGCTCGCTAATAGTTTTAAAATCAATGAGTGTAACAAATGTGTCTATGTCAAAAACACTAAAAATACCTATGTCATTTTGTGTCTTTATGTTGATGACATGCTCATTGTTGGTAATAATGACAAGATAGTCAAATCTACTAAAAATATATTGAACTCCAAATTTGACATGAAAGATATGAGTCTAGCTGATGTAATTTTGGGTATTAAAATTACAAGAACGTCTGATGGACTCATACTTAATCAGTCATACTATGTGGACAAAATTTTGGAGAAATCCAACAAAGATGATTCTGGAGTGTCCAGAACATCGATAGACATGAGTCAACACCTTCACAAAAATAAAAGTGAGAGTCTTTCTCAAGTAGGATACTCTAGAGTGAATTGTAGCCTGATATATTTGATGAGTTGCACAAGGCCAGATATAGCCTAAACAGTCAGTAGACTGAGTAGATATACGAGTAATTCAAGTGCTGAGAATTGGAAAGAAATTGTGAAAGTACTTAGGTACTTACGATATACTCATAACTATGGACTAGACTATAATAGATATCCTACAATTTTAGAAGGATACAGTGATGCAAACTGGATATCTGATATAAAAGACTCAAAATCTACGAGTGGGTATGTGTTCACACTAGCTCGAGTAGCTGTATCATGAAAATTTTCAAAACAAACGATTATAGCCCCGATCTACGATGGAATCTGAGTTTATAGCTCTAGATAAATATGGTGAAGAGGCTGAATGGCTACGTCATTTTTTAGAAGATATTCCTGATTGGCCTAAGCCTGTGCCGCCAATATCTATACATTGCGATAGTCAATCGGCTATTGGAAGGACACAGAGTAACATGTATAATGGTAAGTCTAGACATATTCGTCGTAGACATAATACCATTAGACAGCTACTCTTAACTGGAGTTATTTCTATAGACTATGTGAAGTCTAAAGATAACCTGGCAGATCCGCTAACCAAAGGGTTAAACAGGGAGTTAGTTGACAAATCATCGAGAGGAATGGGACTAAAGCCCATGAAATAAAAGTCAATATAATGAAAACCCAACCTAGTTGACTGGAGATCCTAAGATCTAGGTTCAAAGGGATAACCTAAATGTAAAGACTTAGTTGGATCACTGTAGGGAGTTATCCTCCTGTAGGGGTATTACCCTCATGTCCATTCCTGTGATGAAACGCAGTGATGCCCGTAAGAAGTAGAATAAGCAAATACTTTAATGATTCTTATGCATTAGGAAACTGAGCAGAGTAATGTGGATTACTATTAACTAAAAAATCACCTATGTGAGAGAGAAGTATGGCCGCTTCAAAGGGGAATTATGAGGGCTTAATTCATTAGAAACTCTTGCAGAACCAGGCAGATGTTCAAGGCCAAGTCGAACATAACCGTAAGAACTGGATTTATTAAGAAAGATTCCTGTGTGAAGTATATTATCATTTACATAAATGACAGAACAGTTCAAAGATATCGTGTCTACTGATCAGTTAGTAAAGTAAATATACTCTCACGAGAGAAGGTTCAAAGGGTAACATACCTATCCTTTGTAGGTTTCGTTCATTGAACACTATCATCTTGTCTAGAGTCTCTAGTTTCTCTTTTTACAATTTCTATTTATGTAAGGGATTGTTGGAAAATGGGTTAAGAAATGGGTTTACTTATTGGGCTTATCTTGGGCTTGGAAGCCCATGTATTTTGTAAAGTCTAAATTTGTGTTATAGAACCCATTTTTATGAATCATTTTGAAGTTAAAAATAGAGTAGGACCTATATCTTATTGATGAAAGGTCCTGGTGAATTCTTATTCTCCTCTGCGAAGACATCGATCTTGTATATTCATATGCTCAAAATAGTGCACGGATGAATGAGAAATCATTGCTCAAATGTGTACCGTCGAAATAGAAAAATGAAAGTAAAATGCTTGAGTCCCACATTGGTGGAAAATGCTTGGATCAAGTGGTATATATAGGCTCATGTTTTGTGATAGTATTAAGAATAACTACTATAGATGCTCTCTTAGGCGCGTGCAGGGATAGGTGCAAATCATCGGGCTTGGGCCTGAATTTGCATGGGCTCGTGTGTTTGCCCGCACCTGCAGACACGAATACTGGACCGAAACTTGGACCATAATAAGCCCAACTTTTTGTTACGGTCTAATTAATTTTTTCTTTCATTTTTGGACAATTTTTGCTTCTTCAAATGATGTAACTTATGTGTTTAATGCCCAAAACTGCCAAAAAACAACTTGGAAAACGTTTTGAATTTTTGTTAAATATTTTTGGACGTTTGTTAAACGTTTTTGGACGTTTTGTTAAATGTTTTGGCAAGAGTAATAGCCAACATCTTTTTTGCTTAGGTTGGCAGGTTGTAACAGCTAATAATGATCATTATGGGATATTAACACACACAAGGTACATAACCCATATTTTAGAAACTATAAAAGGGGACTTCCTCTACCTCATTCTACACATCCAAAAAACGAGAGCCTCCTCTTCTCTCTAGTTTTCTCTCTAGTTCTTTCTTCTTGCTGCTTAGAGTTTTTCAATTTCTAGTTACAGTTATTCGAGTGTCTAAGAAATTTTATAGCTAGAATTCTTGGTGTTATGGAGTTCATAGCAATTCAATACGAAGAGTAGAAGTGCTAGTGCTTCATTTGCTACTCTTGTCGTTGTATCCTGGGAAACTGACGCTTGTAATTCCTCAAGCATTCTACCGAAGAGAGTGAATCAATTTTAAGGACTTTGTGTGGCACACAGGCCTCGGCTGTTAACAATCTTTTGTTTTGTAGGAAAACTTGTTTTCTTTTTTGAAGTGCTGCCAAAATTCTGCTCAAGACTGGAGCATAATAATTTTGGTAATATTATTTGTGAAATATTTTCTTATAAACGTTTGTAACCTTATTTATTATATATTATTATTTTCTTACATATAAACTTAGACAATAGTATCTACGGAATAGACAACATATTGGGAAGGACAGAAAAAAGTGTCTATTATATAGACAGTACCATCGAGTGACCCGACAGATATGTCATGTGGCTCGACACACATGCTTAAGTACGGATTATTGAGTTTTTTTTCTAAAAAAAAGATGTTGTAACTTAATATAATGAATAACTATATAATGTTACAATTTAATGTAGGTATTATTCATTACACTTAGTTATTGAGCACAACATGGAGTTTGTAATGATGACATTTTCACTATCATAGTGGAAAGGTTTCCAATAGTAATACACAAATTATTGTCTAAGTTTCCACTAGTAATGAAAAAAGTGGTTACGAAGTTTACAAAACTCTCGGATTCTTATAATTATATTGTATTTTATTTGGTTTAAGAACAATTTGATTACATTAGACATAGTATTTAATGGATAGACAACTAGTCTGTACACCTAGACAATTGTGTCTATGGGATAGACCGATTGTCTGTAACGATAGATACATGCGTCTACTAGATAAACTACCTGTCTGGAATGACAGACACAGGTGTCTATTATATAGACAGATTGTCTGGAGATCTAGACAACTCTTATCTAATCAATAGACACTATGTCTACCTAATTTCTAGCAACTCCTGTTTAACGTAGTTGGCCTCTAAATCTTAAGAAAATCAGTGAACAATCCTGAATACATTATAATAAAAATAATTATCAAAACATATTTTCTAATATACGAATGAAAACAACCTAGTCAGTGTTCAACATGGCCAATCAGTGTTCAACCTAGCAAAAAAGCGAGATAACTTGTACTATGGATCCCAATCCCTGCTATATATTTCACAAGCCATATTCTCCCAGATACGTCAATTCTATTCATATTGAACTCAATATGCTTGATGGCTTAGATTCCACAGTCCCCACTGCATAGAAACAAAGCTAGTTAAATTTGATTTCAAAAAAAATAACTACGTACACGAATTGTCAAGTTTATGCAACTTTGCTAGTTTTGAGGAATGGCAGGCATCCTAATATACTCAAATGGCTCAGGTATCTTGTAAAGATACTTGCTAAACTTGCCGCTTTGGCTCATCAAAGGGTATCATCATAATGAATGGCTCCAAGTAGTGCTGCAAGTTATCATTAGAAACACACTCAAAGTTAGAATCAAACACCAAAATCTTCCACTTGTCTAGTTGCACAGCCATAGATACCCAATGCTTTTTCTAGCATGGTCAAGCTAGACAAAAAATTCATAGACACTCTTTCTATCGTGGTCAAGCTACAAAGACTATGATGTCTAGTGTGCTCTACCCTTGTCTAGCTCAAATAAATGAGTCATTTTTAAGCTCAGTTATGCTAGACAAGGCGTAGAGTATGATCAAGCAGCATGCTTAATAATAATAGATAGAGTAACTACCATGGTTAAGAACAATAATAGGAAACTCTCAACAACACTAGACACCTTGTCAATCAAGTTTTCCAAAAATTTTAATAGAGTCTCCTCTGCTTTTATAACTTATCTCAAAAACTATTTAACTACCAAACTAACCATATTAACAAATTATTTAATAACGTGAAATGTCAATTACTAAGCAAGACACGATGTCTAGCATGGTCGAGTCGAACAGACAGTGCTTGACCATACTAGACAGTGTGTCTAGCATAGTCTAGGTCAAAATACAATACTCATTTTCATTTAATAACCAATATCTATACACCAACCATGTCAAGACATTATTTAAAAGCAAAAAAAATCATACTATACCATCTCTTCCAAATATTAAAATAACTCAATCAACTATAAACTTACCATATGGCACTAGACGAAGATAGACATGATGATCGATCTTAAATGAAAATGTTCGACCATGCTAGACAGGATATCTAGCATAATCTATCTCAAAATAGAGAATAGCATGGTTCAACACAAAAATTAAAAAATCTCGATAATCCTAGACACCTTGTCGATCTAATTTTCTAATATTTTGGAATTATTTATTTTATTTTGTTATTTTTATGATTTCCCTCCAAAATCATTCAACAACCAATATGCACACAACAACCATATCAATAAATTATCCAGCGGAAAAAAAAATATATATATCCCATTAAATTTCTTCAAAATCTCAAAGCAATTCAGTTAAATATAAACTTACCAGCGGACCATGAGGCATAAGAAAGGGATCTATTTCCTTCACCGGAGACATATTGGACCAGAACTACTCTTGTATCCTCTGCTACTTTCTCGAATGTTTTTTTCTCCTCCGATAACTAATCGGATGCCGGTTTTGGAGACGGTGACCATGCTTTTTTCGGAGTCTTGCCTATTTCCTCATCTGAATAAGATGGATAATGAACTTTTTCTGGAGTCTTGGAGCTGAAATGTAAATTGCCCTTTTCTTTCTTTTTTTTTTTTCTATTTTTCATTCTTTTAATTAATTAATTTGGGAGCATATATGTTATTCTATACTAATATCATTGAAAAGGGGTTATTCTAGCCAAAATGTTTTAAATGGGGTGTAGTACTCAAAATCAACTATTGGAAAGGGACAATTTACCAAATTTCCCATTATGTTTTAGTATTTTCTTCAAAAAAAAAAAAAGAAAGAATTATGTTTTAGTATATAAACTGTTTGGTATTTTTTTTTTCAGAAAATATATTTACACAAGTCTCTCTAACTGCTTTGGGGAAAAAAAAATACTCATCTCACCTATTTTTTAAACATACAATTGTCTTGAGCCCTAATTTCCTTACCTATTGCATAATTATACCCTAACTAAATTCGTTTTGTATTATACAAGACGAACTTTACCATGAACAATGAAATCAAGGAGAATGGGTAAAAAAAGGTTCATATTCACTCTACTATTAAATTATAAACTGGTTCAGGTTTAAAATTATTTATTGGCCATAAAATTTTTTTCCGTTTCAGCCATACACATAATCTGAGCATATCAGCTATACATAAATCATTGCATTAGGATATAATAGTAAGAATTTTTTTTTAGTTGTTAAAGGTGAAATCATCTTTTAAAAAAAAAAAAATGATGAAAGCATCATCGTGGAAAAGTTGTAGAATCCCATTGAAGTTTATTTATTCATATTAATAGTGTCTTCATTTTCTAGCTCCCCCCTAAAAAAAAAGGTTGTAGGCTTATCAGGAGTAGGGATGACAATATAACCCACGGTTACGGATATCCGTGGTTATCTGATCCGAACGGGAAGGAGAAGAATGGAGAGGAGAAAAATCACTCAAGTAGGGAAAATGACCGGGGTGAGGAATAACCGCATCGTACCTGTAAAAACCAGTTTTTTTAAGGGGCATTTTGGTCTTTTGACCAGAAAAAAAAAATCAGATTATATAAAATTTTTCTTTCCTTTCTTCTCTCTCTCACCC
>JXTC01000156.1:592726-602871 GCA_002914845.1 Trema orientale
AACACAAGACTCGGTTTGGTTTCCTTAAACTCCTTTGTTATTTTGGTCATTATAATCATGATTATTATTATAGTAAATTAATTGTGATTTAATTTATTATGTTATTTGATTTAACTTCATGATAATTATTTTATCCAAGTTATTTGTTAAATCATATGTTATAACATGTTATTGTTATATTTTTATTTTCTAGATATATTATTACTTGCAATAGTTAAAATTGTCCAACATTGATTGCATCAAATCCCCGCAAATTTGCGTAATCGATTCTCCAATAATTTAACAAAATTAAGCTGGTTAACTATCTTATCACTTATATAAGTTAGATTTATAAGGTTAAGGAACTTCTAATAGATGTTATTTATTGGGATGTCAATTATGCAACATATAAATGTCTTTCCCAGACAATGTCTTACATGTTCATACAAACAACAATTGTCCGAGCCAATGCTCGGATGGATTCATTGTCCGAGCATTTAGTCAAAGCTGCCTCAATACCAACACAAACGCCTTTAACTAGTACATACTGTGTAAGGCTGATAGCTCGCACTTACGTACTGACAATGTAACTGCTAAGTTCATCACAACCCACAATTCTAAAAGAAATGCTTAAACAAGAGTGAAACTCAAAGTGAGAACACGTGAATTCGAACTCTTAAACTGAGATTGAGATGACCTAAAAAAGGTATCCTTACTACTGCATCATACTCTCGGTGGTTATGTATATATATATGGGCAGCAATCTAATAGGTATTTTTTTTTTACGTATTATTTTGGTCAATTAAAATTTATCTTGTACAATTTTTTAATAGTAAAAAATAAGAGAGAGAAATAACATTAACGATGCACGTCTTTTTATGCACATCATTATAGCCATTAGATCACCATTAGATGATGATCTAACTGCTGAAAAAAAATATGCATACATAGCTTAAAAAAAAATACCTACTGGATTGGCAACCTATATATAGACCATAATCTAGTAGGTATTTTTTTTTAATCTATCTATAGGTTTTTTCTGTTTTTTTTTTTTTTTGGGTTATTGGATCATTATCTAACAGTTACCATAATTTGAGTAATTAGAAAAAAATAATAAACATAAATATATATTATTTAATGTTTTTCTCTCTCTACCTTTTACCCTGAAAAGACTTGTGTGATAAATTTTAATAGGCCAAAATAATACCTATAGATAGCTAAGGAAAAAAAAAAAGACCTACAGGATTGATGCCATATATATATAAATAGGTTTTCAATCCAATAAGTATTTTTTTAAAACTTATCTATAGATATTTTTTTTAACCGTTAGATCATTGATTTAACGACTACTATAATTTTAGTAGTTGAAAAATAAAATAAATAAAATAAATACTTATTGTTTAAGGACTTTCTCTCACCATATTTTACTATGAAAAGATGTGCGTAATGAACTTTTATAGGGCAAAACAACACTTATAAATAGATAAAAAAAAAATACCCACCAGATTGTGCCCATATATATAAATATGATTGCCAATCCGGTAGGTATTTTTTTTTTCACCTATGTATAGATATTTTTTTAGCCATTGGATTATTATCTAATGGTGATTTAACGGCTATAATGAGGTGCATGAAAAGACATGTATTATTAATGTTATTTTTCTCTCTTACTTTTTACTATAAAAAGATGTGCATGAAAAATTTTTATTGGCCAAATTGATACTTATGCATAGGTAAAAAAAAAAAATACCTACTGGATTGGTGTCCTATAAATATATATATATATAGGTTGCCAATCCAATAGGTATTTTTTTATAACTATGTGTAGATTTTTTTTTAGCCGTTAGATCATCATCTAATGGTGATCTAACGGCTAAATGAGGTGCATGAAAAGACGTGCATCATTAATACTATTTCTTTTTGTAAAAAATATGCATGATAAATTTTCATTGGCCAGAACGATAATTATGTATATGTATATATATAAAAAAAAAACCTACTGGATTATACCGATATATATAATATAGAGCACCAATCCAGTAGGTTTTTTTTTTTTACCTACACATAAATATCATTTTGGCTAATGAAAATTTATTATGTATTTTTTTTTTAATTGTAAAAAGTATGAGAGAGAAATAACATTAATAATGGACGTCTTTACACACACCTCATTAGATGATGATCCAACGGCTAAAAAAAAAAAATTACCTACACAAAAGTTAAAAAAAAAATACCTATCATATATATATATCTTACATATATGGAAGCACGTAAGTGCATTAGATTCAGAAGCTTCTTAGACCTGCTTGATTCACCATGTTGTATTTCTTTTTTCAAACAGCCAATCAACGGTCAACACTTTGATTTTTGTTTTTTGTTTTTTTTTTTCGTNCTCTAACAAAGCCAACGATGAGGACTAATTTAATTTGTAGACGACTAAAGACAATATAGGTATAGAACTTTGTTCTAAACTAGCTAAAAGCATCTAAGGATTTTCTTTTTCCTTTTTTTTTTTTTTTTTATTCTCAGTTTTAGATGTCTTTGGCGGTTACTATGTTTATTTATTTATTCATTTTGAATCAAATGTTTATTTTTGCTTTTTTTGATGTGGTTTTTAAGAGATAATACATACACAGACCAAGTATAAGTGGGACCATTTAGGTGTCATGGTTTTCTTACACGTTTTTTTGTTATTTGTTTTGTTTTAACTGTATTTTGCCACACGTTTTTGTATTTCTTTTTCTTTTTCCCATCTTTTTCATTGTTCACAGTCACAAATATATTTAATGAATATGATTCCAAAATTGTTTTACAAACGTATGTTATTTTTCAATTTAGACAAAGACACAGTAAAGAGACTTTTGTATATTTGTCTTCTATTACAGTTTCTAAAATTTTCAAGTAGAGGAAAACTCAAATCTATTAAAATTAGTAGTATATAACTTATTTTGTCCTTGCTTTGTGG
This sequence comes from Trema orientale, assembly GCA_002914845.1. NCBI lineage: Eukaryota > Viridiplantae > Streptophyta > Magnoliopsida > Rosales > Cannabaceae > Trema > Trema orientale. The sequence continues at coordinate 595,671 of JXTC01000156.1, forward strand.
CTTTAATTTAGTGTATAGAATTTTAAAGTGTTTTCACTATTTATGCACTCCTTGTACGATCTTTTACTGAAATATAGAACGTTGGAGTTAAATTTATGCAAATTATATTACCTGGTTATTTTAAAGTGTTTTCATTATTTGTGGCTCAACGGGTCACGTGCCTTAAACAAGCGGCATATCACTAGTGTATATATATCTATATATGTATATGCCAAGTATATAGTCCCACAAAACTAGTTTTGAGGACTAGTCACCCATAAACAATCTGTCCATTAAAAATAGATTGGCTTTCATTAAACGATTGTGAATATTTCAGGGGCAAAAGTAGGCAGAAAATAGGCAACCGACTCAAGAAGTTATTACTAACTATAATCAAAAGTTATAAGGTCAAAAGTTATTTTTTCCCCTAAAATTAAAATATTTTAATCAATAAAAAAGTAAATTATTTCTTTCATCAAAAAGATGAAAAAAAACAAAGCCCACCAATCCTGTAAGATGAATAAATGACAATTTTTCTATACAAAAAAATTAATAAGATAATTTCTCATGTTTAGAAAATACAATCATCTATTTTATTTTTAATGGAAAAATACAATCATATTTAATCAACATGGTTTAGCGATATTTCAAAATCATATTTTTAAATTTTAAATTAATTTAGTGATAATTGAGAGTGTCATTTATATACTTTAATTACATTTTGAAATGTCAAGACAAATATGATATACTGAAATTTGACATCAATAATCACGAAAATGAGATTAAGACTTTTAATGACATTAATATTCTCGACATATGTGTTAAACTCAATAGTAGTAGTAAATTAAAATAAAATTATATTTTTTTATTTTATTTTACTAAGTACTGTAGTCACATAATTTGTCAAATTATGCTTAATTGTATTATATTAGTGCAAAATTTCACTAATTAATAATAAATTAACCCATTATATTGTCAAAGTTGAGCATGTACGTGAGAGAAGTAGTACTTTATTAAGTATTACAATTCACTAAACTTTGACTTTATGCTTAGTGCTCTTAAATTAATGTGAAATTCCACTAATTAGTGCAAATTCAGCCAATTTTAGTCTATATCGAGTCTGTGAGACTGATTAATAGCGTTCTTCTAAGTATTATAACTCACTAAATTGTGTTTTATGTCTAATTATATTTATCTCATGTCAAATTTTCTTAATTAATATAAATCGATACATTTTTTTCTTAATTAATATAAATTGATTCAAATGTATTATAGGTTAAGCATGTGATATTAAGAAATTGTGTCTTACTAAAAACTATAGTCACATACTTTGTCAAATTATGCTTATTGGTGCTATATTACTGCGAATTTTCACTAATTAATGTCAAATTAATTAATTATAGTCAAAGCTGGCCTTCCAAGAGTATGTAATAGTTTTTTATTAAGCAATATAGTCTATTACATTGTGAATTTATGCTTAATGCTCTTATATTAATTTGAAATTTCACTAATCAATGCAAAGATTAATTAATAGTATTCTACTAAGTACAATAATTACTAAAATGTATCATTATGCTCAAATGTATTAAATTAATGTTAAATTTCTTTAACTAGTAGAAATTACTGTAAATTTATGAGTTAAGTATGCCACTTTAAGAAATTTTTCTTATTAAAAGCTATAGTCACATACTTTATCAAATTGTGTTTAGTAGTATTCCATTAATCTAAAATTTTGCTAATTAATGATAAATTAATTAATTATAGTCTAAGCTAAGCATGTGAGAGTATGTACTATAATACACTAAATTGTGAATTTATGATTAATGCTATTAAATTGATATGAAATTTCACTAATCAATGCAAATTTGTCCAATTTTAGTCTTATATAAGCATATGAGAGTAATTAATAATATAGTGCTAAGTATTACACAATCCAATGCTTGGTATTAAATTAATGTTTTCACATATTCTTATATTAATTTATGGCTTATTTTTCCAATCATCAGTTTTTAATTTTGCTTTTATTACATAAATTCTCATTTAGAATTTATTATATTAAGATCTAATAGATAACTAATGATGTGCTAATGATACTATATTTGTTTTTACGTCATATGGATGTAGAAATAGTGAAACGAAATCCGTTCTTTTATTTCTTGAAAATATTATCTTAACTATATATACAAGTTTTCAAAATTTACAATATAATTCACAAAGTTTCAAACCCATTGATGGTAGAAAAACTTTAATTTTCTATGCAAAAAATTTACATGATATTACAAAATACTAGGACCATCTTTTTTATATTTTTATTCTCCTTGTATTGATTATTTGGTATTTAGACATTCAATCTATTGCATGCATGAATAGTTGGAATACTGGCTACGAAAAAATATAAAACATAAGTTATCTTTATTTTTTGTTAACACAAAATTAATTACATAAAAATATATTTAGGATTTCATTTTTTTAGTTGGTCGGAAATAGTCGAGTGGTCATCAATAGTTATAAGCTTGGTATTATAATCGTACAGTAATATGATAAAATTATCAAGTGGTAAATATGTGGCAACATAATTTAATTATGATTTTTATGATTTAATATGGTCATTAGTCCTTCCTACTTAATGTAATTTTTTGAATATTTGTTAGAATATGTTGTATTCTTTCCCCAAATTTTTTATTTTACTAGTCTTTTTCTTGTTACCTAAACATGATTCTCATGTTACTTAAGAAAATAATAATATTATATATCTTTTTACTTTTTATATGGGTGACTAGTCACCCAATTTTACATTGTGGTACTATAACATAGCCATGTATATGTATATATATATATATTAATTAGTAAAGGGTCTATATAGAGAGGAACACAATCGTGTTGAGGTACAAACTCTTAATGCTTACTCTCTTATTTAGGTAATATTTGTACTAACTTAGACATTAGAGTCCCCTTAACAAATACCATGCTAATGCCATTCTCAGTCTTCCAGTAGGATCATACATGTTGAGAATCTAATACCTAACATCATCTAGGTATTTAACGTCTTAAATAAACAAAAAACTTGGGGTAATATAATATAAAGTAAGAAAATGAATAAATATCAGACTCTTATATTTGTTTTTAAATGAATAAATATCAGACTCTTATATTTGTTTTTGATTCAAGAATAAATCAAAATATAATTAGCCACAAGAATAATATTTTTTTTTTTCCAAAAGAAATCTAATTTACTTGGCTGAAATATATTTTGTTGGTGACTATAAAATCAGAAAGTTGAAATAAAATTCTATATATAATGTTTATGTATATGTGTGTGTCTGAACTCTGAGGATCCGTTTGGTTGTAGTAGTAGAACAGTAATGGTAATTGAAAGAGCAAATAATCTGTTGGCAACCTTCATGTTGCAACATGATTGGTTTCACGATCATGTTACAACATGCGACTAAATATTTGATCTGATTAGGTTTTTCAGTATTTTCCGTATTTTTGTTTTTCAGTATTTTTCGTATTTTCCTTTTATATGCTTTAGGTCACGATTTATATAGTTGTCGATCATAAAAATTCGATCATATTAATGTATAGATAGATTCAATTGTGTAGGAATAGGTAAGTGACTCTTACCATAATTAGTTTTGAGTATATATGTATATTTCATTAAGGAAATTCCTTTAAATGAATATTTTATGTGCAATATCTTTTATGGAAATTTCCTTAACTCATTTGTGCTGATTCTCATTGTTTAAAGTTACTATAATTCGTGCTATAAGCTGTCAAAAAGGTTTGAGTAACTGATTGTTTTATTTCAAAAAAGTAATCTGAAAGTTTCCTTTTCTGTTACAACATGACTGGGTTGACAAATCATGTTACAACACATGGACAAAATCAACAATTAATTTCTAGATCAGCTTTCCAAGTTTATCTTGCAAGTCTTCTAATCAACATTAAATGCTCTTAAATGTTGTTTTGCAGATTTACGCGTGAAGGCTTGCCCTCTCACTCTATTTAAAGGCCACTCAAGAGTAGCTTTAGGTAGAGAGAGACTACTATTGTATTTCAGTTATTGACTGTAAAAGAAAAAATTTTCTTTTAGCCATATTTTAGACTTAGGAGGTGTCCTAGTTGTTTGAGTGACAGTACTTCGGGAGAGGTACTGATTGTCTTCAGGAGAAGATCGACTTCAAGTACCTAAAGGGATTTCAGAAAAACGAAGTCAACCTAAGACGAGTGGTGCTCACTAGACACGTTGGTGAAGGAATACATCCACATTGCGATAATCAAAAGAATGAGTTTTTTATTGTATAAATCAAATTGGTGTTTGTATTCATTTAAACTTTACTAATAGTGTTTATTCTCGGGCGTGGCCCCTTAGAAGTAGGTTATCAGGAGATAACTGAACCAAGTAAAAATATCTTGTGTTATTTTTACAATTTCCGCATTACCACCTCACGTAATTAATTAGAAATTAATTATATTCGGTAATACCTGATTAACGGACCTAATAGTAATGGTAATAGTAATCAGAATGGAATGAAAAAAGAATGATAATGTAATTATGTTGTTTGGCTGGAGTGGTAGAATCAGTAGTTGAATGTCTAAATGGACATTCTTATGTTTGGTTAACTGTGAAAAGGAATGGAATTAGTTGTAGTTTTAATCTTCAAATGAATATTTTAAGTTTAAATTACATTTAGCATTTAATTATTTTATTAATTAAATTATTAAATTATTAAATTATTTTACATTTAGTATTATTTTTATTTTATTAAATTATTTTATTAATTAAATTATTATTTTATTAAATTATTTTACATTTGGCATTATTTTATTTTATTTATTTTTTAAAATTATTTTATTAACTTTTATTAATTAAATTATTATTTTATTAAATTATTTTACATTTAGCATTATTTTATTTTATTTTATTAATTTTTGAAATTATTTTATTAATTATTTTTTATCAATTAAATTATTAAATTATTGAATTATTTTCTATTTAGCATTATTTTATTTTATAGTAGTTAAATTATTATTATTAAATTATTTTACATTTAGCATTATTTTATTTTATTTTAAATTATTTTATTAATTATTTTTTATTAATTAAATTATTATTTTATTAAATTATTTTACATTTAGTATTATTTTATTAAATTATTTACATTTAGCATTATATTACTTTATTTTATTATTTTATTAATTATTTTTTTATTTATTAAATAGTTTGATTAAATGGTATTCTATTCCACCCATTTAAGGTGGAATAGAATTCCATCATTTTTCTTTTTAATGGAAAGATTTTTCCTATTTGGACTTTCTAACCAAACAATGGAATTGGGCTATTTTGGAATTGTTTTCATTCCATTACCCCCAACTAAACGAGGCTTGAATGTTTTGATGGGAATGATGAGATCATGGTTGGCTAGAGAAGAAGCGGTAAAATAGAGATAGTGGGAGAAATAAAATTATGTATAAAGGGCACAAGTCACGCCTCTCAAAATAGTAGCACACTTGCTATTCTGGACTTTGTTTCTCTTGGTAAATTTTCTGCTCTGTTTTTTTACGTTCCCGTGACCAGGTTAGATCTGCTCATGCACCCTGCTATTTGGGCCTTTAGATCAGGTCATTCGGGCTCTGTTAGTTTTTGGGAAATTAAGGTAATAAGGAGTATTTTGTCTCCACTTTACTTTTCTAGGAGTTTTTTAAAATTTCTTTTCTAAGAGCAAAAAATTACATTTCTATCAGCTTTTGGAGGAAGAGAAAATGCTCATTCTGAAAATGCCCTTATGTGATATCAAATTGTGTAACAACTTATCACAATTTTTTTGACAGCTTGTTATCTCAAATTTTTTTAAGGAATTTTTTTTAGAATAAGAAATTTTGTTTTCCATTGTTACTAACTTCGAAATAGTCATGATTTGTGACCCGTGGTCACAATTTTGAGACTCAAGGTCATAGTACGTTTTAAATCATTACGAATATTGTGAGATTTTATTACCGTAATTTGTACAATCTTGACATGTTATCGTGATTTGTGACTCCTAGTAATAAAATTTGCATCAATATTATAAAAGGAAGATAAGTATTATTCACTATTGGCAAACAATGACTTAGTAATATTTGTCTAATACCAATCTAATTTTATAAGAAAAACCATAATATTTTCTCTATTAGTGGTCAATATATGTGATACTAACAGTCACATAATTCATGACAGTCATAATTTTTGTGCCATGTAACCCTGATTTGTGACTACTAGTTACAAATTTTGTGTATGTCTTACAAAAGCAAAATAAGCATTCACATTAGATAACAAATTCAATGGCTTTATATATATATATATATATATATATATGATACCAATATATATAATTCATGATAGTCATAATTTTGTGCAATGAAACCTGATTTGTGACTGCTCGTCACAAAATTTGTGCATGTCTTACAAAAATTGTCACAATTTGTGACTTTTTATCACACAGAAAACTGTCATTGTCATAAATCAATCTAATACACACAAAAATCAGTCCCAAAATCTATTTATAGTCACAAATGTTAGGGTTTATGCCCTAAAAACATGTATATTTTGGATATTTGCTGAATTAATAAAATGACATTTTTCTATTTGAATTTGTACATAATTGGTATGTCTTTAAATATCAGAAAATCCCTAGTTTATTTATGTAACCACAAATTTAGTATATAAGTGTTATATACATGAGGATTAAATTTATGGATAATAAACTAAATATAGTCCGTAATAATTAATTAAAGTTTGGGATCTTTAATTAAATATTATTAGTACGGTCCATTAACATTGAGAATGTAATAGTCTTATCCGGACTATTAATGTGTTGACATTACAACGGAGGTATTTTATATAATTCGATTATATAGGACTGGACCAGACATGATTTGAATCTCACATAAATTCCGTTAACTGTTGAGAGTTCAAATAATGTCACTAGATGATCATATGTAGATCAATCTTAATCCTGAGTAGTTATAGACTCCTATTTATAACATTATGTTCTTTGACATACTTGTTAAAGATTTGTTTTTTAAACAGATCAAAATACTTGTATCTTGGGAGCATGATGAGATGAGTAGCTGGGAATGTAGCTTATAGATATGGAATCCATTCCTTCCATTAGGAAGTTAGAAAGATGATTCCCTTGTGTATTGATTCAGGACTTGAACAGTTTGAGTACTCAATTTATAA
>JXTC01000156.1:603329-667226 GCA_002914845.1 Trema orientale
AATTAATACTATACACTCATATAGTCAATTGTTTTGAGAAAATTTTTGAATATTCCTGGGCCAATCTTCCGCTGCGAAAATCGTTTTAATTCCAATTCAATCCAAAATTATTTAAAAAACACACAGCATTCTACTCATTGATTATTACATACTAAAATATTCAATTTTTAACATAAACAGAGGCCATCAATGAGTAACAACTTCATTCAGACAATTCATCAAACATATAGAAGTAATTACAGAACTATAAAGTATAAAAAACCCTTCATTCAGGCAATTTATCAAGTAAAAGGTAGGCAAAGCATAACAAAGAGTTAAAAACAAACGAAAAAAAAAAGGTAGCCAAACTTTTTTCCTTTGAAACTTGCAAGGAAGTTCTTAGTGGCAGATCGAGCTGGAGCCGAGATGTGCGTGGCTCGAAATGGATGTGTCGGTGGATATCTTATAGCTGGAGCTGGAGATGTAGGCATGGCCGCTCGAGCTGGTAGCCCAAGTTGAGGCCTCGGGGGCGGTGGAGGTCGATTTGGTTAGTAGCCTTTAGAACCGAGTCGACTCAATGAGTTCGCAAGGGTGGTAGAGAGGAGGAAGCGTCGGAGGAGGTGGAGGTGAGTTGGGCTTAGTCGGCTTGAGAGGGTCGACATAGGTTGGAAAAGGAGAGTTTGGCGTTGGTTTATGGGTTTGGCGTTGGATAATGGATGATTTTGACTGAGATGGTATTTTGGTATTTTAGCTCCTCTTAGATTCTTAAAAAAAAATATTTGAGAATCACTCGTAAAAAAGTAAAAAAAAAAGCAAAACACTCGTATCCCCTTAATTTCCCTTAGTTTTTGGGAGGTTTCTCCCGATGTGGTAACTGGTAACCGCTTTAATTTGATCTCTTTTATAAAATCCCGTTTATATTCGGGGGAGGAAAAAAAAAAAAAAAACAGTAGTACAGTACACCACCTCATGCAAAACCCAATAGCCAATACTCACCTAACGTCAAAAACGACCCTTAGTAGCACACCACCGCATGCAAACGCCAATGGCCAATACCCACCTAACCTCAAAAAAGCGACCCTAGCAAAAGCCGGGCCCCACCTGCCCCTCAAGCTGCGACTACCTCGTGAATCACCTCCCAAAGTCACGTGCGCAATCACACTGCATGACTACAACTGGAATGCATCTTTCTCCATAAGGAAACAAATTCACCGTTACAATCACTTACAACTAGCCAACTCAATATTGTAAAACTTGCACCAGCCGTCAATAATTACTTTGAATTCGGAAATTTTAGGCCGTTCAAATAATTACAAAAAATTCTAATTTTCAATAATTCTCTCGTATAATCAAGTAGGTCCAGCTCTTCATTACTGCAAAATTAGCTCAAAATGTTAATAATCGAGAAACAATAGTACTAAGTTACATATGTTGTGACATCGTTAAAAATTGAAACCACTGCAATAGACTGTCTTGGTTGCACCGGCACATTATTTATCTTTAACGTATGTGAAATAAAAGAACGATTGGAAATGAGCATCAGCGTATACTTTAGTGGCTCGTAAACAGAGGACCATGGCCAGCAGTGTGTCTTTCTCAGAGATTTTTTAGCTTCGAATCAATCATTCAACTCTAGTTGTTTTTTTATGTGTTGTGACTGGGGACATTTTGGGGGGAGTTTGCGGTTGAGAATTGGCACTCCTGATTAAAAAGCCATGCTTTTTGTGTGGTTACTTCAATCTTGGAGGGCTTAGATTGGAACTTAGCTGTTGAAAGAACAAAAGACAATTTTCAGATTTTTTTTTTTTTTTTTTTTAAAAAGAGTGGTTTTTTTGGAACTCGATATTTTTGTGGTGGCTGGAAATTTTCAGAACTTGATGAGTGAGATTTTTCTTTTCGTGCGCATTGCAAGAAGGAACGAAGAAAAGTCTGTTTCTTTGGCTGACAACTGTGAATGCATAAAAGAATTAAGTTTGTAAAGGGTTTTAGTTGAATTTTGTTTTTATGTTCTTACAAAGCAGATTCCATATTCATATAATAATCCACATATGTTAGGACTTAGGAGGTCAAAAAACATAATTGGGATGAATTTTTGTTCTATATAAAAGGTTCAAAAGCTTAGAACTTATAACTTATAACGCACAAAAGTATAAGATGATCAAGGATTTGAACTCTATTTTGGCCGAAATAGAAACGTGGGCTTTTTTTTTTCCCTGAAAAAGAAAAATTATTTTTATGGTTAAATTGAAGGGAATAGGTATTTTACAAGAATATTAGCAATCAACTATTTAAAATATCATCCACCAAAATTTTATTTTCTTTGTTGAAAGTCAAACTATTAGTAATAGAATGGCAAACTAACCTTATAATTAAGGTCACTTTATTTAATGGGATAGCCTTTCAAAATGAATGAGAAGGAATAAGATATGAAATTTGATTCCTTTTAAGTAATATTGCATTATTGTGTTTTCCTTTCAACTTTATCTAATCATGTAAAGCTTAGAAAGTATTCTTTTCAGTTGTATAAACACAAATAAAACAGAAGACTACCCTTTGTTTCCATGCAGATTTTTATTTCCTTTATGGAACCTACCATTGAGATTTGAGACTTGATATCTTACCGCGTTTCATATATTCTCTAGTGTAGATTTTATTTTCCTAGAAGGATCATGCAAGTTGCCATAGGTAGATGAAATAAGACGACAAGGATATTTTCGTAATTCCAAAAAAATCTAAATTGTAAAGCTGTCACAGGGCACATACTCCTCGGCCTTCACTCCCACCCATATATATACCTCTCTCCCTCCAACCCCTCCTCCTTAGGAAAAGCCGTTTCAAACACTTCATCTTCAATTTTCTCACAAGCTCCATTAAACCTCTTAAAAAGTGTTCTTTCTTTCTTTCTTTCTTTCTTTTTTTCCTCCTAGACATTAACACAATGATCTCTTCAGTGAAGCTTACACCTTCATCGTTCACTTCCTCTGATATCTTGACCCGGAAGTGTTCTGTTCCAAAGCCCAAGTTTCAATCACTACCCACCATTCAAAATGTGCACCAAAGCTCCAATCCATCTTTTTCTTCTCAAAAACCCCTTTACATCTCTTCCATTGAGAGTTTTTCATTGGTGACCAAGACCCAGAAGCGTGCGCCGAGTACTACCAAGTGCAGGGCCTATGAGGCTGACAGGTCACGGCCTTTGGAGATCAACATCGAGTTTCCGGACGAGCAGGCTCGGTTTGAGGCTGCTCAGAGGTTTAAGATTGGTCTGTATTTCGCCACTTGGTGGGCTTTGAATGTGGTCTTCAACATTTATAACAAGAAGGTTTTGAATGCTTTCCCGTATCCATGGCTCACTTCCACGCTCTCCTTAGCTGCTGGCTCTCTTATGATGCTCATCTCTTGGGCTACTAGAATCGCCGATGCCCCGAAAACCGATTTGGATTTCTGGAAGACCCTTTTCCCGGTAAGGATGTTAAGATCTATTTGTTTGAGTTATTTGTTTCCTGAGAAAGTATAGGGAGAGAAAAGATACTCTTTTAGTGATTTTATCTATTTAAGCACTCGAAATTTGGAATTGTTGCTCATGATTCTCTGTTTTTGGATATGTGTATAGGTTGCGGTGGCACACACAATTGGGCACGTTGCGGCGACCGTGAGTATGTCCAAAGTTGCGGTTTCGTTCACTCATATCATCAAGAGTAGTGAGCCTGCGTTCAGTGTTTTGGTCTCAAGGTTTCTATTAGGCGAAATGTTTCCCGTGCCTGTTTACATGTCACTCGTGCCAATAATCGGCGGCTGCGCGCTTGCCGCTGTAACTGAGCTCAATTTCAACATGATTGGTGAGAAAACTCGTTCAATTATGAAAAGCCGCAGTTGCTAATGTCATGGCTGTTCTTATAGAGTTAGACTCTTGGTGCTTAACGTTGTTGCTTATGTTTTCAGGGTTTATGGGGGCCATGATCTCGAACTTGGCATTTGTGTTTCGGAACATCTTCTCAAAGAAAGGGATGAAAGGGAAATCTGTTAGTGGGATGAACTACTATGCTTGTCTGTCAATGCTGTCTCTATTGATTCTGACGCCATTTGCCATTGCCGTGGAGGGTCCCAAGATGTGGGCAGCTGGTTGGAACCAAGCTCTTTCGCAGATTGGTCCCAACTTCGTATGGTAAACACAATATATAGCCTGCTACAACTCTCAGTATTGCTGTTTTAAATAGCTTGTGCTGGACACGTTCATTGTTGGTTCACCTCTTTGTTATGTGAAAAAGAGACCCTTTTCTTTATAATGTCAGAACGTACCTTACTTGATATATTATCTGTCCTATCAGTGGACTAAAGTTTCTAGTCTTGAATGAATGCTAAAAGTCTAACTTAATGCTTTGTCTTTGGATGAACAGGTGGGTGGCAGCACAAAGTATTTTCTACCACTTGTACAATCAAGTTTCATACATGTCGCTCGATCAGATATCTCCCTTAACCTTCAGCGTAGGAAACACAATGAAGCGAGTATCGGTTATAGTCTCATCCATTATCATCTTCCACACTCCGGTTCAACCCATCAATGCCCTTGGTGCGGCGATTGCAATCCTCGGCACCTTCCTCTATTCACAGGTACATCTTCACCTCCTTACTTGAATTGGATACTTAGAAATCTTAAAAATGTCTCTAGGGGACCACAATGCCATGTGATACATATATAGACAAAGACACCCTTTGTTTTGTTTTCTCAAATCTTTTCTTTCCACTTGCTTGTGTGAGGACGAAAAACTGAAGAATGGCCCCCTGGTATCAGGTAGGGTCACCTAATAGCAAGGTTAGAATAAGTATGACACTCTTCCCTTGCACAATGGGCCCTCAAAAGTTTTACCTAATTTCGAGTGTCACTTCTTATTTAAACCATGGCTATTTAGTAAAAATCCCTGCTGCACAAGAATTCTTTTAATCAAAAGGACGCAATTTTCATATGAAAATTTAAGGTTTTATTCAAATCTATGAGAAAGATGACGATTAAATTTAGACAAGTGACAGACTAATCCATAATAGATTTTTACATTTTGGCTAACTAGCTATATATCTTGTTTTATATTTGTGAGCAGGCCAAGCAGTAAACAAGTGACATTTCAAAGCTAGCATAACATGTAAGATACATATGGAGAAGAGACCTGAGTATGGCTTTAGATTAGAGATGGAAAATTTTGGCGGCCATTTTTGCTTTAATGCTTTAATGATGAAGCATAATTCCATTACAATCATCATCTGGGACTTCACCAAAATTCGTCTTCAAGACTATCCTATGACTGTTTAAGCCATCGTCAACACGTTATAGCATTCGAACTAGGTGCATGATAGATTCAGATTGATCTCCACTCCTCTCTGTGTCCGGTTGAGAAATTGTATTAATTGTACTTAAATAATAAGTCTTTACCTATTGCATTTCAGGCAAAATAATGAGTTTCTTGAATGCTTCTTTAAAATATTTTATTTTTCGGGTGAAAAGTAATGCTAAATTTATCATAGTCCATGTCTAATGCTCTATAGTTCTCATAACTACGATTGGCGTTTCTACAATGGTTCATCCCTATTGACAAAACAACAAGTCAACAACTCCGAAGAGGGATTTGGACCTGGGTAAAGAGTAGTTTGGCCGAAACGAGTTTTTTATGACTGTTTTGCGTGATGATGTTGTCATTTATAGTGATGAAAATATGACATTTTGTGATTTATTACTGGCAGTGAGTAGTAGCAAATACTTGGTCTCTCTATTTCCACCTCATGTTGGCCTTTTCCATGGCCTTTTTCCATAAATCCAGGCCCATAGTATAAAAAATTTAAAAAATCCTGGATATGTTGAAATTTTGAAAAATTGCGGATTTGTTTAGAAAATACCACTCTTTAATAATATTTAGAATATATCTTTTATAAAAATTGGTATTTTTTTAAGGTATTTGAGGTAGCCGATCAAGGTAACCAATCAAGTTATTTTGAGTAATCAAGAGTTACTTGATTATTTCAAGTAAATTGACTAATTATTCAAGTATCTCATCAATTGGTCAAAAATAATATTTTTATAAATATTTTTAAAAGAAGTATTTTGTAAATAGTTCCTTTTTCAAAAAATTTAAGAATCCCAGATTTTTCAATTTTTTCAGAACTTTATCATAAAAAAATCAAAGGGCTTTTAAGCCAAATGGCCAAATTTTGGATCACTATTTAAAAAATGGTAGTTTTTCCAATACCGTTAAACAATGGCCGAATTTTGAAATTTATTTAAAAATGACCGTCTTTTATATATAAATTTTTATTTTGTATAATAATAAAATTGATTTATTTTTTAAAAATAGGTTGATAAAAAAAGGTCATTTATCAAAATAAAATTACAAAATGATTGTTTATTAAATAGGTGTAAAAAAGGGCCATTTTTTAAATTGGTCTAAAAGAAAAAGACATTTCATATAAATACTCAAAGGACTTTTTAGCCAAATAGCCGAATTTTAGATCATAGTCTGCAAAATGGCCGTTTTTTTTACACTGTTAAAAATAGTCAAATTTTAAAATTTATTTAAAAAGTGTCCCTTTTTCATATTTAATATATCAATATATAATATATTGATTTATAAAAAACAGATCAACTAAAAAAAGGTCATTTATCAAAATAAAATTAAAATTATAAAACTGTTATTTATTAATAAGTGTCGAAAATAGGCCATTGTTTAAATTGATCTTAAAAAAAAAGGACTTTTTCTTATAAATACTCATTACTCTTTCCCATATGGTCGGTACTCAAGTCAAAGGGGAATTACTTAATTTGGGTCAAATTTAAAACACAAAATCTGTTAGTGTTGTATTCGGTTCTTGAATTAAATCAATAACTTATTTTGCCTTTCAATTTTAAAAAACCCATATTTCAAAACTTGATCTATCTAACGATCTATTTTATCTCCAAATGGACGCAAAAGAGCATGAGTCACTCTCGTAAGACTTTGAACAAGGACATTTCCCGGACCAAAATGGGATTTGGGTATAAACCTGAGACCAAAAATGAGATTAACCCAAACAAAAAAGGTAAGAGAAAAAACAAAAGGAAAAAGGGAGACTAATACTAACAGCGCTAGTGCCCAAGTTTTATCCGTTGTCAAGAAACTCATGAAACTTTACCTCATCAACTTGTTTCAATATTTCCTTTTCTACTAAATACAGATTCAAACTTACAATCCATACTGCTTTTTAAGCACAATTTTTTTTCTTAAGAAATACAAAAAATTATTGATTTTTTAATGAAAGAAGTTAAAAATAAATTCGCCCAATTTTCTCTGAGTGCCACTGGTTTTTCAGATTTTGGTTTTGATTTTGAGCTTGAACTTGTATTGGTATTTATCTTTATCTTGGCTACATATTTCATATGTATACTTATACACACACATATATTGGTTGAGGAATTCTATTTTTTTTTTCCTGGAAAGTTCGAATTTCTAATAACACCACCTTTATCATCCTCTTTACGAGAGATTCATTTTATTTATTGACATATTGTGCTCTTCGCTTTTTCAAACAAAACAATACACTAATAAGTAACAGATCATATTGTTTTCACTTGCATTTTATAAATAGGTTGTTGTTAGCATTTCTCGTCGGGTCAGTTAGTTTTCTTTTGTTCGTTAACATCAAATCTCTCTCCCCAAACCCCAATTATGCAAAGCGATCAGGTCCTGCTACGTACTTCAATCAAAGCCACAAAAATATCTCCAATGAACAAAAGACTCGCAAAAGATAAAATCTCAGCCACATTTTCCGAGAAATATTGAAATTAAGGAAGTATTGTGATTCTGTTGGCTTCTTTTAAAGTGCTATCAATTCTAAGCAACTCAATCATTGTATGTACCTACAATAGTATTTGAACAGTGATTATACATATACGTACAGTACGTATCAAATTTCAAATCAGAGATTTTTTTCTTTCTCGTACCCTGTTGTGGGGGCCTGTTGCTTCAGACACGGGCAACATAATTATTATTATCACGAAGAAAATACTATAGAAGTAATTTAATTTAATCTCTGTCATTTTTTTGAAAAGCAAAATAATTTCATTAAAACTAACTTAAAGTTTACAATAGCTACTAATCGAGTTACATATAACCTCTTTTAATAAGAATTAGAAAATCGATTCAAAAGTTTAAAGATAACAACATCTTCAGAGATATCGGAGTACTGGTGGTCCCCGACAACGATGTTGGAGAAAATCTCCATGAATGATAAAATAGAGCACTCCAATGGCTCTTGATGATTCTTTCTAATCCGAATTAGCAACTCTGATCAAATTACTAGAGGAGATTCTGCCAACTTTGATCTGCTATGATAACTACCTATCCAGATCTGAATAAAAAATGTGATACAGATCTGGAGAACAACCACACCATAAACAAAAAACAAACTAAAAACAATACAAACCACCACAGATCTAGATTTGGATGTACTATGACTATACAAAATCTAGATCTAGGTGGTAAATAATCCCTCGAAAAGGGAGGATTATTATACAAGAAAACCAAAAATATATAAAGAAAATGACAAAAACTCACACCGGAGAGAAGAAAAAAGCCCTTCCCCGGTAAGGGGAGGCACCTGCTGAAGGGAAATGCTTAGAGGAATTCCGTAGAGGAGATGCAGCTTCGGAAGAAAGAGAAAAGCAGGTAGGAGCTTCTCTCTCTTCTTGTCTCTGCAACCATTTAAAATAGGGATAATTACACTTTTATAACTTTCACTTTGACTGTTTGTTCAATTTATACCTTACGTTTTGGTTAGTATCAAGATTGACCTTCAAATTTGAAACTCGAACAAATTTATACCATCTTAGGGTTAAACACTAATTTTAACCATTGAGTTTACAAAATATTCATTTAAACTTTAAGAATATATATTTTAATACTTAATTTAAATTTAGAACTCATTAAAATTAATAACTAAAAGAACAAATATTTAAAAAATAATCTAAAAAATGCAAAAACCTACAAAAACTAAATATTATTAAAAGAAAACTTAATAAATTTTATATAACTTTTAAATTTGACTTCTTTTAAAATATATATTTAAACTTTTAAGGGAATTTTGGTAAATATAATGGATAAAATTAGTGTTTGACCCAGAGAGGGTACAAATTAGTTAAAAATTCTAAATCTGAAGGTCAATATTGATAATAACCAAAACACAAGGTATAAATTGAACAAACAATCAAAACGCAAGGTATAAAAATGTAATTAACCCTTAAAAATAACACTCGTGCATCTTTTTAGGGGAAAAAAAAGAGTATCTGTAAAAAAAAAATACCATAAAGTATAGCCTTCCTGTAAATTTGACCTTGTCTTTTGGCTTGTATAAAATTATCCCTTCATATTTCAAATCTCTACAAATTTACGCATCCTGCATATAAATTGACCAACAAACTTCTTTATAAATATAGAATCTGAATTGAGGATATCTTATTTCTATTGACTAACATAATAAATCTATTGAAAATAACTTAAAACAGTTAGCATAAATCACCAAATTTATCAATAAAAGGTACAAATTTGTAGAAATTTAAAATATGAAAGTATAATTTTGTACAAACTAAAAGATATAGTTAAAATTACAGAAATGTCATACTTCATGATTTTTTTTACATTTATCCAAAAAAAAAAACGTAAAAAAGTGATAAGCAAAAAACTACGTAATGGAAGAAAAAATTCTTAACAACAATGACAGATCCATGATTTTAATTCAGTGGGGGTATAATAAACAATTTTTTTTTTTTAAGAAATCAATCATATAAAAAAGGAAGAATTTTAACTATTTAGTAATAATATCATACTAAATATCGATCAATAAATTAGAATTGTCCTCTAATAGTTTTCATATTTTGAAAGTACTTTATGAGAACCTCATTGTCAATTACATCAAACTTATCTTTGTTAAGATCATCTTTCTTAATTGTTTGATTTTAAATGTTATATGTATTTGTCAAAAGCATAAAGAAATTTTTTTAATTCAATAGGTATATATTGAACATTTTTTTTAAAAAAAACCGATAGAAGAAAGTATTTTAATTATTTAGTAATAACATCATATTGAATATCGATCAATAAGTTAGAATTGTCCCTACGAGTTTTCATATTTTGAAAATATTTTATGACAACCTCATTGTCAATTATATCAAAATTATACTTGTCATGATCTTATTTTTTAGTTTTTTTGATTTTAAATGTTATATTTATTTGTCAAAAGTACAAAGAAAAATGTTTAGTAGAATCATAAGAGCTATAGAATTAAATATATAGAAATATGTATCTATAACTAAAAGAAAAAACACAACCAATCATAATACAACTTCGAGAATAAAGTGAGAATTAATAATTAAGGGACCCATTATAGTATTTAGTATCAGTAAAAAGAAAAAGAAAAGAAAAAGAAGTATAAACTGACCTAAGCATTTAATGGAGGAAGAAATTTGTAGCTATGAGGATTTTAGACTTTAATACGCAGTCGGTAGGCTTTATTTATTTATTTTCAATAAACATTAAATTTTAGGATTTTGAAAAAAATAATAGAAGTATATCCTAAATTTTAAATAGAAATAATGAAATAAAAAATACAAACGAAAAAAAATTGGGTGGGTGCCTGTGGGGATTGTTTTGGAAAAAAAAAAAATTTAATCTTCTAGGTAAAATCTAAATTTAAGAAAGTTGCACTCCCACTCACCCGAACATACGTCTGTCCCTACTTAGCAACCCTGACAAGTGACATGTAAGTAAGACAAGTGCTAAGGAGAATGGTAACAGGATTTTTTTATATTTTTTTTATTAATGGGCTTAACTAATGACCTTCACTTATTATAACGTAAAGAAAAATATCTACTATTTTCCAATCCTATCCCATCCCATTAAGAATAATAGGTTTTCACGTTTATTCCGGTATGAAAAGTTAGAGGAGGTTAAATCACTCTAATTATTAATTTCCTTTAGTACTATATGATATGTTGAACTGTTTGGCTATAAATGTACATGTGATATGGAGATGTTGAGTGTTGAAATCTAGCTAGATATATACAAGTTCTTTTCAGGTCTTTTCCTCTGTTCATAGTCTCTATATTTGTAATCTAAAATCTATTGCCATGGAGGTTTCAGCACGACTTGATCAGAACAGTCTTTTTGGTATCATATTATGCTTTTCAACAAATCTAGTGGTGTCATGCAATCCCATCTCTCTCAAAGGAAGCTCAGTCTCGTCCTCACTTCCAAGCACCTTCCTCTTTGGAACTGCATCTTCTTCTTATCAGGTCAACTATATGTAAATATATATATATATGGGAAGGACTTCTCAATGGTTATAATTTTTTTGTGACCATGAATGGATACTAAAAAAAAATAGTGATAGCATTAAATTTTTTTGATGATAATAAATAGCATTAAATTTTTTTGGCCAACCACCAAACTAATCACCACCGTAGGAGATTAGATCTAACGGCTTAAATCATTGTAACCATCCATGGGTAAATATTGTTGTAACCATTTAAACCAAACCCCCATATATATATATATGTTTGTATTTTTTTTTTTTTATGAATGTTTGTTTAAACGGTTATAATTTTATTTAATATGTTATTTTTAGTATGAAGGAGCTTTTCTGAGTGATGGCAAAGGCTTTAGTAACTGGGACGTTTTCACCCACAAGCCTGGTTAGATTGGTCTTACTCTCCCCTGAGGGTTTCCTCTCTGGTAATTGTAGTAATAAATACGCTTATTTGTTTTTCAAAGGTACTGTCATTGATGGGACTACTGGAGACATTGCTGTTGATCAGTACCATCTTTATGAGGTAACTTGAAATTCTGAATCTTAACACATTGTACTCCTCTTCTTAAGACCCTAATATTCCTTGTTGCATAAATTTTTTATTCTCTGCCTTATTTTTAAGTTTCATATAATTAGTTTCTACACAAAGTTTTGATACAATTCACTAATTTAGATGCAGTTGCAAGAATCGACATGTCTCTCTTTTCTTGTATTGTTTAGTTTAGTTTAGTAATGCATTTATCTTCTCTTTCCAGTACACATGTATGATATGAACTCAATTAAATTAGTTCAAATTTTCAGTTCAGATTCTTAAGAAAAAGCCTTTGCGTCTTTGCTTTTGTTAAGTTACAGAAGCCGGAGATTTCTACAATTTGACAAGTTTTTGTTCAAATATCTAGCCAGATATTGTGGGGGGGGGGGGGGAGCGTGGGCGGGAAAAAAATTCAAAGACCTTCTCTGGTATATTCGGTCTGTTCTTGGAAATTATTGATGGTTTTTTCAACTTGAGTCAATCTTTATGCCAATTTTCAGAGTAGGACATCACCAAGTCGATATTCGAGTTTGAAAATTATTGCAAAAAATGACAATAGTTGCAGCAGTACTCAATCTTGTACATATATAGAACAAAGGAGCAAACTAATGAATGAATGATCTTGGAAACCTTTCAAATCTTATTTGATATGGACAACTGAGTGGGGCAGTGCCTTACCCCCAAGAAAAGTAAACCAAATTATGATCTAGTGATAGATATTTGAGATCCCACTTCTTGTTATCTTGTGCCATTAATTTTGATTGTGATAGCCAATATGTTTCTTCAAATCAGGCTCTTGTCAATTTTCTTTAATAATTATTTCTCATTTGACCGAAGTCACCAATCGCTGTCTTGAAAAAGATGCATAATATATTTTCTTTATGGTTACACTGACTAGGAAACTCTGATTACTTTAGTTTGATACTGAAATGATAAACAGGAAGATTTGAATCTCATGAATTATGTTGGAGTGAATAGCTATCGTTTCTCTATATCATGGGCAAGAATTTTACCGAGTATGTTTTCCCATCTATTTCAAAGTGCTTCAGTTAAGTTTCATTATATAGCATAAAGAACATTCTCATCTCAAACTCCTGTTTAACTCTCAAACAGAAGGAAGATTCGGAGACGTAAATTGGGCAGGCATTGATCATTACAACAACTTCATTGACGCTCTTCTTCATAGAGGTCTCATCCTTGTTACAATTTGAGTACTTCAATTCAAAAATATGGTAACTCAATCATGTAATTTCATTTCTAGATATTCTTCATATACAAAAGTACTTATCTATTCAGGAATCCGTCCCTTTGTGACATTGACTCACTACGACATCCCTCAAGAACTTGAAGAAAGATATGGAGCCTGGCTAAGTTCAGAAGTGCAGTAAGTAGCAAAACCCCACACTGATTTTCCTTTGTTAAATGTATCTATACATATGTCACTACCATTATGTATATATTTGGCTTTAGTAGAATGAAAATCTAAGAACCCATTTGGAAGTTATTCAAGATAAGGGAGTCCAACAACAGCTGAGATGATTTGGATTTTGATTATATACCAGGGAAGATTTCAAATACTATGCAGATATATGTTTTAGATCATTTGGGGACAGAGTAAAGTACTGGACAACCTTCAAAGAACCCAATGTTGCCGTAATCCGGGGCTACAGGTCTGGGGTTTACCCGCCATCTCGTTGCTCTGGCTCCTTTGGGAACTGCAGCAGTGGAGATTCAGAGATAGAGCCTTTAATCGCTGCCCATAACGTTATCTTATCTCATGCGGCTGCTGTTGATGTTTACAGAACCAAATATCAGGTGAATATACATCTTTTAATGCTAAGTGTAAAACTTGTTAAGCATCAGACTTGGCTATGTTTTAGCTTCAATACTTGTATAAATTGTTCAAAACATTCAGAAAATCCAAGGAGGAAGCATCGGGATTGTTATGAACGCACTATGGTATGAACCTTTTAGCAGCTCATTTGAAGACAAACTAGCCGTTGAGAGGGCTATATCTTTCTATATGAACTGGTATGAGAAATTTTCTCCTAGACCGGAAAAAGTTACATGATTGAGGCACTGTGTGAATGAGTTTAGAAAGTTACAATGCAGGTTCTTAGACCCGATTATACACGGGAAATATCCTGAAGAGATGAGAGAAATTCTGGGATTGGATTTGCCTGTTTTCTCAAGATATGAAGTTGAGAAGCTTAAGAATGGGGTGGACTTTATTGGTGTTAATCACTACACCAGTTTCTACATAAAAGACTGTATATTTTCTCCCTGTGAACTAGGACCAGGAACGTCTAGGACAGAAGGTTTCGCATTACGAACTGCGCAAAAGGATGGTGTTTTTATTGGACAGCAAGTACGTAAACTTGATATCATTAGCATTGATTAAATTCAGTCCCATTTCATCAGAATCTTTCACTAAAGCTTCTAGTTGGTACAGACTGAAGTTGACTGGCTATATGTTTATCCCCAAGGAATGGAAAAGATTGTCATGTACATAGAAGAAAGGTACAACAACACACCGATATTCATTACAGAAAATGGTGAGTATGAACGGTGGAAGAAACAAAGATCAAGAATCGAAAAACTTGTCCGTCTCTTTCCAAACTGAGACATCTTATAACTTTGTGTTTGAAGGTTATGGCTATAAGGACAATCCCAGTTCCAAAATAGAAGAGTTACTCAATGATGTTGAAAGAGTGGACTATATGAGGTCCTACTTAAATGCTTTGGCATCTACAATCAGGTATGCCTTTCATCTCTATTTATCTAAACAAAGAAGCTTTCAAAAGATTTGGAGGGAATTAATTCTTTGTTTTTCTTTTTGCCTTTTTTTTCCTTTTTTACGGATAGAAAAGGAGCAGATATAAGAGGCTACTTTGCTTGGTCCTTGCTTGACAACTTTGAGTGGACATGTGGATACACTGTACGTTTTGGACTCTACCATGTTGATTATGACACTCTCAATAGACGGCCAAGATTATCAGCTGTTTGGTACAAAGAGTTCATTGCTAATAAACTGAAGCAAAATGTCAATCCTAAAGTTTATTCAATGTAACAGTTGTGATAAATTTGCTATGTTTCTTTGTAGAACGGGTTTCTGGATAGGTGTCAATCTCGTTGGGATTGTATTCTGGGTTGCAAATAGCTTCATCAACAAAAAAAAAAAAAAAAAGGTAACAGACGTGAAAATGATCCTCAAGAGCTACTACATGTTTTGTAAATTAAAGCTCGAATTATTAGTGAAATCTTAGTCACTGAAAATGGGCAAGGCTTATCTTTGTACTATTCAATGAAAAAGTTCATTGTTATTATAAAAAAAAAAATGAAAAAGTTAATTAATTTTAGATACAAAAAATGAGGCTAATCTTCTTAGTGCAATTTAGTAGTGTGTTTTTGCAAAATGGTTATTTTTCCAATTCTATAACTTCTTTTTCCATTTTCTATTTTTTTTAACATGGACGGAAAGAAAACAGAACAAAAGGTTATTTTTCCAATTCTAGCTGCTGCTGCTTCTTCTTCTTTCTTTCTTATTTTTTTTTTTTTCAAGGAAGGAAAGAAAAACAAAGGAATAAAATTGAGTTGGTGGGCCACAGTTGTCAAACCTTGCCCCCTTGCCTGCTGGTGCTGGGTTTTTGTTCACCTCCGAAAAAGAACTTATTCCGCATAGGCATATAGAGCCCACTTGAGCCTTGAGCTATTGAAAATTCTGGAACTTGAATTATTTTTTTTTAAGTGGAGAATCGGCTTCTTGTTCCAAAAATAGACCTTTACTTCCAAATAGAATATTTCACCTGTTGCATCATAAAACAATTAATTAAATTGGAGAAGATAATCTAATCACACAATTAGTAGGTTGGCAATGCTCCATTACTATGACCAAATTGGCAAGTCTTGGAATGCTTGTTTTGTTTAAAACGTTGGGTTTTGCTGAAGAAAATTTTTTTCCCCTAAAAGTCTACAATTTTCTTTTTGAAATCTTTTTTTTTTTTTTCAACTTATTCGTGAAAATTTAATTATAAACTCTAAAGTAATACTAAATTTAACTCCCTTTAATTTTATTTTTTTGTTTCATCTCTAAAATCCGAGTTTCAAACAGGGTAAAAGTTTAGGGAAAAAAATGGCGATCATTTAATTTCCCAAAAAAATACAAATCTTAATTAGAGCAAATGCTAATTAGCAACTAACAAGTAGAATTACTCTAATAGTTGTCAATAATAAGTAGGCATAGCTGCAAAACAATACAATGAAGTTTGGGTGTTTTGCAATTTAAACCCTAAAGTTTGGACTCTACAAAATAATACCCTGAGATTAAGAATTTCTGAAAATTAATACACTGGACAGATTTTTTGACCAATTTTAGGAACAAAAAAATAATAATATCCTCTATTAAAACTAGATTAACCCATACTATTCATTTTAATTTTGAGGATGTTATTGTATTTTATCAGTTAAAATTATTCAAAAAGTCAATGGAGAGTATTAATATTCAGAAATTCTTAATCTCAGGCTAACATTTTGCAGAGTCCAAATTTTAAGATTTAAATTGCTGAACACTCAAATCTCAGGATATTTTTTTACAGTTATCCCTAATAAATAATTAACATTTAGGCAATTTTTTTTATGCCAGATGATAAATTTACGAATTATACTAAACCCCAAATCCTAAACCCTAATTACACAATCATCATCAAAGTCAATGAGCCCTCGGACACGTCAGCATATGGCCCTACTAAATGCTAGTGGTGGACCCAAAAAAAATGTGGTGGTGTATAATCAAATTTGAATTGATGGATCCATATATGTTAACAGCAATTGGCCCCCTACTTTGTTGCCTTTAAATATATTATGGAAAGCATGCATGATTGCATGTCACTGAAATTATTTGAAGGATCTCCATTTTGGTGTCTAGCAAAGCCACCAGGCTGTAGAAGAAGGTGCCCATCGACATGGGATTTCATAGACTTCATCACAAAGTTTTTTCTCTCTTAGATATAGTAGTACTACTACTAATATCACCTCCTTTGATATTATGTGACGATTTTATTAACAAAATTTCTCCGTTACGCCCTGACTTTCTCTTTGGCACTGCTTCCTCTTCTTACCAGGTATCTATATATATATATATATATATAACTTTTCTCATTCTAAGTGTTTTCTCTAATTTTTTTCTTATTTGGTTAATACTTGCCTTATAAACTATAGTATATAATAATACATGAGGTTCATTTGATAATTTGACTCTTGCAGTTTGAAGGAGCTTACTTAACCGATGGTAAAGGGCTGAATAACTGGGATTTTTATACACACAAGTTTCCAGGTGATAAAAAATTAATTATATATACTCTTTTTTTTTATGAAATTAATTTTATATACTCTTGTACTATAAATATATCTAGCTAAGAAGCAAAATTAGTAGATTGATAAGTACTCTTTCAATAATTGTAAGCTCACTAAGAAAAGGGTATCGTAGCCTGGGGCTATAATTAGTAACTGATCACGTGACGATGTAGGGCCGGGTGTCATAGAAAGATGAAATTGTATGGCTTTTTTAGCTGATTCATATATAGGAGCATAACACTACTTTTTCCATTTTTTTTTTATTTTTTTTTTAGGGAAGACTACTTTTTTGTTGAAGTTAGTTAGTTTACGAATTATTGCAGGCGACATAAAAGATGGCAGTAATGGAGATATAGCCGTGGATCATTATCATCGTTATCTGGTATAAAACCTTACCTCTCAAACATTAACTAAAAAGATCAAGGCTGTGTTTGGATCCTGAATTTTACTGAGATAAAAAATTGCGATGAAAACAAAAGGAAAAAAAAAAGGAGAAAAATATTGAAGTTCCTTAAAACTTCTTTTTTAAGTTTCATCTTTTCTAGTATTTTTGCGAATTAATTCTATATTAATCCTCGAAATTCATATTAAAATTTTCTCACCTATTTTCTGCTCTGAACTTTTCTTCCCCTTTTTTTTTTTTTTATTTTTTTTCCTGTTAAAAACTCAAACAAAGAAGATGATCATATTCATTCGATTTTTTTCTTTTCTTTCCTTCCTAACTTATGGGTTCCAACCGGAAGCTAATTAAATATGATAAAATACAGAAATTACCTATCATAAGCTGGCATAGACTATGTAAATTTATCTGTTAGCACATAAATTGCTTGTACATATATTCCTATGTATGTTCTCCGTTTCCCTGGCTAAATTTATTTTAATGTTTTTTATGCAACCTTCTTAGGAGGAAAATGATTCATACGCACTCAATAATGAGTAGATCACCCAACAGGGGAAAATAAATAAATAAATAAATAAAAATTGTATGGCAGTTATATATGAAAGCTGATATTTTTTTTTCCTTCTAAAGCGGATTTTGTTAACAAATTTCTCCTACCGTGGACTTTGATTAGTAAAACATTAAATAAACGAAACGAAACAGATGGGGGCCCTATAATGTTTCAATGGTTACTGATTAATTTAAAGGGACAGGTTTTCTTGTCTATCTTTTCATATAATATTGAGCATCCGGACGATATCATTGTCGTTTTTCGCCCTATTTATGAACTATATAACATCAGTTTCAATTGAATCTAAATTTTGAAATACAATTTGCTATCCCAATAAATTATGTTTCTGCTTCGGTTATGGCCCGTTAACTTTCAATATCTCTTCAAAAAAAGGAAAAAAAAAAAAAAAAAAAACCTTTCAATATCTATGTTCCTAAAAAAAATAATAATAACGATGAAAAAAAAAACGAGAGTAAAACTTTCAAATATCCATGTACGTACTCCGAATTTCTTCCTTTTTCTTAGTTTCGGTCTTGAACTATTTTTTGTCTCAATTCTGGCCTTTAAACTATAGTTTACAGGTAGTACACTTCAGAACTTGCAGCTAAATTTAGACTTATATTAGTTCAAACGACAAAATAAAATTAATCCTAAAAAGCAATGCTCGGACTTACAACTCAGGCCAAACTTTTGAGAGCGAATGATTAATTAGCGCCCGTTATGGCTTTGCATAAATTGACTAGGAATATAGCTAAGATATCATGAATATATAGCGCGTACAGAGGATTATGATAGAATATATATATATATATATGAGCATCAATCCAGTAGGTATTTGAAAATTTTTTTTGTATATTTTTTTATATTAAAAAATAAGAAAGAGAAATAACATTAATAATGCTCGTCTTTTTATGCATTTTATTATAGCTATTGGATCATGATCTAAAGGCTAAAAAAAAATACTTACACATAGGTAAAAAAAAATACCTACTGGATTGGCAACCTATATATATATATTAACCGTTAAATTAATTATCTAATAATTAGTTAAAATATATATATAATAAATTTATATTATTTAATATTTTTTATGATAAATTTTAATTGAATAAGATAAAGAAAAATAACATCGATGTCCATATATATTTATATTTATTTATTTATATAGAGGAGATCTTTTGTTTTATGTTAACAAAATAAAGGTGAAAAGGACGTGCATCCAATTACTTTTCATGGATTTGAATCACTACCGTCAGACAACATACCACTTAAGAAACCAATGATTCGTTTGAATTATTTGTCTAAAGAAAATCTACTGATAGGGAGAGAGAGATGTCCAGGTCAGCCTATTATATTCGAGCTTGGATTCTCATGTTTCCGGAAAGATCACTTGTAAAAGAAAAAAGAAAAAACAAAGTCTCTTGTTTCGATTCAAGGCATAGATTTTCAAATATTCAAATTCACTTTTTTTTTTAAAAAAAAATTAATTTTAACCAACAAACCCATATGTATTTTCAACGGTAGGGTCACATAAGGTCCTACCAGACGTATGCAATTGTGTACGTTGTTTTTGCATCATTTTTTAATGCAAAAATTTACAAGTGGGTGTTGAATATTGATGAAAACAGGAAGACATAAACCTAATGTCGTCCCTTGGAGTCAACAGCTATCGGTTCTCTATTTCATGGGCCAGAATTTTGCCTAGTATGTTTTCTACTTACCCTTTAAGTTTCCCTCCCCAGATATTTAGAAAATATATTATTCATGTTCCATCAAAGCAAAATGAAGTACTATTTATCTTAAAATATTTCGAACGTTGTTTTGTAATACAGAAGGGATATTTGGTGATATCAATCTAGATGGGATCAACTTTTACAACAACCTCATTGATGCTCTGCTACTTGAAGGTATCATCTCCGTTATCTTATTAAGATCCATTTACATCTCTTTGGGTGCCTTCTGAGGATTAGTTTGGTACTATGTTGTTTTTCAAAAAATTAAGAGGACAACGCTCGTGCCCAACACTGTATGAGGTATAATTCTATTACCGGATGATATTAATAAATAAATAAGGTCTCACATCGATTTCTATCTAAAATGTAATTATAACTAGCTGATAACAGATTGATACATCATGTGTTGTTAAGTACCACATGGGTGCTCATTAGCATCCTCAAAACTTAATGGTACTAGTGTGATTTGTACACCTTTTATCGGTTTTTTGTGCATGTGTGTGTGAACACCTCCACTTTTTATGTCACGTTTAGAAACAAACAAAAAATGAAAATGAAAATATGTCAAGCCAGCCTTTAGTTGATTCATGATTTTGAAGTCCAAGTAATTCCGCAATTGTACCATTTACAGGGATCCAGCCATTTGTAACATTGACACATTATGATGTTCCTCAAGAACTTGAGGACAGATATGGAGCTTGGCTAAGTCCCAAATCACAGTATGTTATTCATGACATAATTAACTAGAGATCACCTTCTTTGATCCCCTGAATTGAGTTTCAAATACTAGACTTTCATGCCACTAGAAGAAAATGCCAAAATGGTAAGACTGATATGATAACTCACAAACTCCAGGAAGGATTTCGCCTACTTTGCTGAGACATGTTTCAAATACTTCGGCGATCGGGTCAAGTATTGGGTCACCTTCAATGAGCCAAACGTTCAAGCTATCTGGGGTTACCGTTCTGGCAAATTTCCACCGTCTCGATGCTCAAGACACTTTGGAAACTGTTCAGATGGGGATTCAGAGAGAGAGCCTTTTATAGCAGCCCACAACATTATCCTATCCCATGCAGCTGCAGTTGATGTTTACAGAACCAAATACCAGGTAAAAAAACAGCCTTCATCGTAATATCTCATTCCTCTTCTCTAACCCTTTTCCTTAAGGATTCTTTTTATCATTATTAGGGATTAGTAAACATGCCCTGTATGTATTGTTTGGAATATAAAATGTGTCTTTTTTAATTGTTCATCCCCATAATTTTCCAGAGAGAACAGAGAGGTAGTATTGGGATTGTCATGCAAGCACTATGGTATGAACCCATAAGCAACTCCACAGAAGACAAGTTGGCTGCTGAAAGGGCTCAATCCTTTACATTGAACTGGTTTAACTTCTTTCCTTCTTGCTGATTGGTCAAGCATTTAAACGAACATAAATACAAAGATGCATAGTTTTTGGACGCTAAAAGGTAGTCTTAAAGTTAAGTTTGATGCAGGTTTCTTGACCCAATTATACTCGGGAAATATCCTGCTGAGATGGAAGACATCGTGGAATCGACATTGCCAAAATTTTCAGATAGTGAAAGGGAGAAGCTGAAGATGGGATTGGATTTTATTGGCATCAATCACTACACTAGTTACTATGTACAAGACTGCATCTACTCTCCTTGTGAACCTGGGTTTGGAGTCTCCTGGACAGAAGGTTTGTACCAGCAAAGTTCGGAGAGAAATGGCATTCCCATTGGAGAACATTTACGGGTATCTATAATCTTGACCACATAACGACGATATTCATACGAATTAACTTTGTGCTTTGAACACTACAATATGAAACTTCTTTGCTGTGCAGAGTCCAGTGGAGTGGCTAAATGTGTATCCACAAGGAATGGAGAACATGGTTACGTATGTAATGGAAAGATACAATAACACACCAATGTTCATTACAGAAAATGGTAAGCAGAGAGTGGACATGGACATTAGACAGAGACATATACCTCTTCATACTGTGGTCAGAGTTCTGATGACAATTGTGATGGTCCTTGTAGGATATGGCTTCGTTGAGAATCCGGATTCCAACACCGAAGAAACTCTACATGATGACCACAGAGTGAAGTACATGGCTGACTACTTAGACGCCCTGATGAGAGCAGTGAGGTATGAACTCATTGTGGAGGACCTTGTTTGTGAAAGAATTTGATCATAACTGCAAATTAAAATTACAATGATCCCAACCCTCAAAATTATATCGGCCTTTTTCAACCTACAATTTTTTGTGTTCTTGAGTGTTAATGAATTGTCTAATGATTTGCTATATATATTTTTGTTCAGAAAAGGAGCAGATGTGAGGGGTTACTTCGCCTGGTCATTGCTCGATAATTTCGAGTGGAGGTACGGATATACAGTACGGTTTGGACTTCACCATGTAGATTATGCCACACTGAAGAGAAGCAAGAAACTATCAGCAACTTGGTACAAGCAATTCATCGCAAAGCACAAGGGGAAATCCCTAATGCCACAATATGACGGGGAAGACTTCCAATACTAAGGAGTTCACACATTTCCTCCAGTTTCATAATCTGGAGAAAAGTGTTGCTTGGCAAGCTTCGTTACATCATTTTATCACATGGCTGTGCTATAAATTAAATGAAATTACTGTGCAGTTAATTCTATATGCAAGGCACGCCATGCATATTGCTTTTGCTAATAATTAGCTTAAATGAATTCAGAAGCAAAAGCTTGTTTTTGTTATTACTATTTTGAAAAAGAGCATATGCAAGTGGCTACTGTGAGGATTTGAGCCTCCAATATCACAACTCAAAAGTTCCAATAAACATTTAAATGAAAGAAGAAAGTAGAAGGGAAAAGAAAAAAATTAGAGAAAACACATACTTGGTTTGGATTGCACAAGGCCAATCCTAGATTCAAGGCAGTGATTAGGCTATTTAACATAACTTCCAAAAATCTTTTAGAACTCAAAAATTACTTTTAAACGTGTTTGGATGAATTCTTAGAAAATCTTATTTTATTTCAAAGATCTTTTTTATGAAATATGGACTCGCCATATTTTTTAGGAAGATTTTTTAAACTTCTACTTCAAGAAGAAAAAGTTATGTCAAACGGCCTCTACTCAAATTCACATAGTAAATGCTTTTACACCATCAATCACCACAAAAAAGATACAAAGCACTCTCATAAAGCATGTTTAGATAGATCAACTTGAGCCAACGAGATGAGATTTGATCCGTGGAGCACATACTAATATACCTAACTACTTGACTGCTGCTAGAGTTATAAATATGGGCTACCTGGTCTGGCCCATCCTGGCCAAAATAGAAATTCGGACCGGATCGGGCCATGAATAGTACTAATCGGCCCACACCGAAAATCTAAAAATGAGGCCTGGTCCAATCCTATAGCCTGATGACTATATACCGGGCCGGGCTAAAATTGGGCTAAATACTGGACCGACCCGGCCCGCCTGGTACTATTTCATAAAAATATCATTTTTTTAAAACTACTACAAAAAACGACAAAATTTTTTTCTTTTTTTGAAAAAAAAAAAGAGATTGACTATCGGACCGGGCTGGCAGGCTCACTACCTCGGACCACGTTGTGAATAGTGCCAAACCAGCCCGGCCCGAGCCCGAGCCAAATTTGCGGGCTGTAGATTTGTAGCTCTGCTTGACACTAACTAACACTAATAACAAACTAACTGTCACTAACTAACAAATTAATTAATTAATTAGAGACCACTCTCAACAATTTCTCCACCATTGGCTCCAATTGAAAATATCAAATAACTGAGACTAATAAAGAACCTTGCAATTGTCAATATTTATTACATAACCAGCAACCTTACCGAGTTCATAGCTTCTCTAAACTCGCTACTACCTTGGATGATTTTCGCGAGCAAATCTCCTGGATTGATTTCAGTAGATGTTCTTGCTTTGTCCGTAAAACCTAGAAAATGGACGTATATAAAAACCCAAAAGCATACTCTTGTAAGTAATTTCTTACATTTGAAAGCAAACAAACAAGAGCCCTCTCTTTGGCAATATAATCAAACCTAATGCACCTTTAATACCCTTTGACTTCGTTTGGTATGCAGGATAGGATAGGTTATGATTGGACTATTTTAAAGGATTGGATTGGATTGGACAGGAGAGAATAAGATAGAATTATAGTCCAATCCTATCCTATGTTTGGTGTGCTACTTTTTGTTACAATAGGTGTGTTTCATAGTTTTAGGTAAATAATGAATTTTGAGCTCTGATTAATCAGAAAATACCACTTTTAAAAATTAATTTAGAAAATTACCAATTTTAGAAATTAATTTTGTAAAATATCATTTTTAAATACTTATTTACAAAAATACCACTTTTAAAAAAAATATTTTGAAAATACAACTTTTAAAAAATATATTTTGAAAATTACCACTTTTAAAATTTATTTTTGGAAAATAACATTTTTTTTGTAAAATTATTTGCAAAAAACCACTTATTAAAAAATATTTTGAAAAATACCATTTCTGGTTTTACCACTTTTAAAAGTTAATTTCGAAAGTACCATTTATTACTACTTCAAAAACATTCTATTATTTTTTATCAAATTCACAATCCCTTCTAATCCCAAATTCTCAAGAGGATAAGATTATCCCTTTCTAAGGGGATTATTTTTGGAGGGGATTATTTTAATCCAATCTAATCTCTCTCATATACATGCACCAAACATGGGATTAATTTAATCCAATCCAATCTCATCCTTATCCTATATTCCAAACGTGGCCTTTTGGTACTTACCACTTTTTGCGGATAGAAAAACAAATCTACCCTCGGAATCAAAAGACTCGCAATTAACCATTCTGAGCAAAGATCCATCTTCGTAAAAATATTTTAAGTTAGTTTTTTTTTTTTTTTCGGGACTGATTGAAACTTTAGCAATTCTATACTTGAACATATATTGAGAAAAAATCAATTACATGCTAATTAATAAGCATAAGAATACAATATATGAAATTAAAAGTTTTGAATTAAAAGCTCTATAAAGTAATGAAAAAGAATTACTTTAAAATATTAATACATTATGGTGCAGTATAAATAACAACATTTTCTCAAAACCGCAAGCTGACGTGCGATTTGAAAATATTATTAAATACCCACAAAGCAATTCAATTTTCCGAACACCTTTATAAAACCACCATTTTGATTGGGTCGAAATATTGCACCACCTATTTTTGAAAAATAAAATATTGCACCACGTCCACCAACCGACATGGTCTCATTGCGCTGTCATATTGGGCTTTGCAAGCATTTATTACGAGACTCTATTATCATATTGCAGTGGGATAAAAACTAAATAAAAGTTCGGATCATCTGGGAACTTGTGAGGCCATTTTAATAAAATATTTTTCATTGAGGAATAAAAATAAAACAATATATCCTTTCAAAAAATAAATAAATAAAACGATATATTCCCCTCAAACAAAAAAAAGCAATACAGAGTACCTGATAGCCTTAATTCATAAATAAATAGGTTAAATATAGCAATAATCTCTGAGTTATACTTATTATTTTGCTCCTTAAATTTTCAACTTATATATTAATGATACTTGAATTATGCAATTATTACAGTAATTGCCCTTTTGTTATAAACTATTAGTTTTTTAACCGAAAATAATTATGGACAAAGAGTATAATTGGACATTATTTACTTATATGAGTCAAAATATCATTTTTAGTAATAGTTATTAAACTGTGCACTTTGCACATGACTCATTTTGTTAAAAATTTAGCATTTTGTAAAGGAAAAAAATAACGGTCATTGCTGTAATATTTGCATAAGTTTTGCTAGTCTACTGTATAAGTTAAAAATTCAGAATTTCATTCTTGACCACAATTACCAAATCGTGTACTATGTAATGACTTATTTCTGTTAAATATTTAACGATTTGTGACAAAAGAATCATTGTCGTAATAATAACACAATTCGGAGACCATTACTATGTAAATTAAAAATCTAGAGAACAAACTAATGCAACAGATATAATTCAGGAGCTATTAATATCGTCAACCTAAATAAATTGCTGAGTCTTATTAAATTCAAAGAAGGAGAAAATCAAATATATAAGGGCATAAAATAAAATTAAAAAAAAAAAATTGGACGAAGACATGCTACCACATATGCATATAGGATATAAAGATGTATCCATAAATAGTCACTGAAAGTCTGAACCATTTCCTTTCAAGCGAAAAGATTAGTCTGAAGAACTGTGAAGCAATATTTCCAAACTGGTCTATATCAAAACATGGGTTTTCATAGGCTTCACGAAGCTCTCTTTCTCTTGGAGATACTTCTAATAATATTATCACCTCCCTTAATATTATGTGATCCTATAAATATTTCTCCATTATCTCCTGACTTTCTCTTTGGCACTGCTTCTTCGTCTTACCAGGTTTTTTTCTTTTATTTGGTTAATACATACGTGCTTTATTTTAGTCAAGCACAGGCTTAGTTTTATATCTTCTTCATTAATTGGTAGTTTATTTTTCCAACTCTTTTAGTTGAGATTCCTGATGCTTCTTCTATAAATAAATTATCGCTAAAAAAAAAATATTAATGTTCTTCATCAATTGATACTTTGACTCTTGCAGTTCGAAGGCGCTTACTTAACTGACGGTAAAGGGCTAAGTAATTGGGACGTTTATACACATAAACAAGGTAAAAGATTGATCTACACTACTTATCATTGTACCAGATGCTACTAATGCTACCTTTTAGTCTGAAGAAATTTTTAATTGTGACTGAATGTCACTTTTTAAAATAAAAAAACTTTTGTTGTGACAAAAATTATCAATAAATGTGACTTTTTTTATTAAGTGCCTTATCTTATAAAAGTTAAATTTACAAATAATTGCAGGTAATATAATAGATGGAAGTAACGGAGATATAGCTGTAGATCATTATCATCGTTATCAGGTATTAAAGTTAAACTTCTTTCCTTTGTATTTTGTATGTGTGTGTGTGTTTTTTTTTTTTTTTTCATTTTAATGAAAGAAAAAATCATTCATTAATTACATATTGCAATACAACGACTAATTCGATTCTAAAATCACCATATTCTACCAACAATCAATCAGAAATTACGTAACCCATGCTACTGCGACGGATGCAGTGCATACTCGATCTTTGACCGTATCAAATCTATCAGACTTGGATCTCTAAAATTTCAAATTTTTAAAGAAAATTGAAAACAAATAAAATTTACATAAATATATAATCAGATGGAAAAATATACTAATAGATGATATAGATCTATGGTAATATGTGTCTTCATATATACGGAAGAATTATTGATGTAAAAAAAAAACGATTTGTGGCTTGTACTGTGATGAATCTTTTGCATACTAATTTTCTACCACATAATCTCGTAGATATGGAAACTTGAAGCTTTAGATCTTGAAGATAACTAACCATAAAAAATTGAAGATAACCAACCATAAACGATTACACAAAAATATTAAAAGAAAAACAAAATTTACATAGAGTTAGATATAAATCTTGATTTATTTATAGTAAGAAATGCTTTTTTACGTATGGAATGATTTTTGAAAAAAAAATATATATCCTTCGACAAAAAGATCTTAAGATCATCATCTCAGAAGAGTAGAAAGCTACATAAGTTAGAGAGGAGAGAAGAGAAATTTCTCCACAAAAAAAAAGAAGGAAAAACTCCTAGAGGTTTAATTTTTTTTTAAGTGTGCTTTAATTAATAATTTCTATTTATTACAAATTAAAAGAAAATACTTACTATTACTCAATCCTCACCCCACACCATTAAAGATAATAAGTTTTCACGCCTACCCAATCCACATAAATAAAAATTATATGGCAGTTATATATGAAAGCTGATTTTTTTTTTTTTCCTCCTAGAGGTTTAATCCTTTAATTCTTTGTAATTTCAAAAGTACTACAGTTTATTAATAAAGTCTTAGCCCCCAACTAAACTAAACGAAGGATGAAGTATGAATGTGACGTGGGGGACATACTTAGTTACGTTATTTAATGCACGTTTCCCGTCCTTCTGACTAAATATATCCAGCGTTTTTCTATTGAAAAGCAAATCCCCATAAAAGGAAATTTAGTACTAAAAAAGGAAATGATGTAACACAACCACTGGGAGAAAGAAAAAAAAAAAAAAGGGAAAACTTATCTACAGCCTACAAAACTGAAATTTTAAATTCCTTCAAAAAAAAAATGAAACTCTAACAAATTTCTCCCACCGTTGACTTTTATTTAATTGAAAAGATAACATAAAAACGGAGAGAGAGAAGAGATAGGTGGAGTCCTATTATAATTATAATTTTTTTGCTCAACCTATTCTAATTATAATTGATCATTATCTCTTTTTTTCTTTTTGAAGGGAAATTATAAATGATTATTTTAAATGATGGTTTTTGTTTATTTTCTCTTATTATATTTATATTGAATGTAGATGCTCATGACAACTGTCCAAGAGTAGAGTGGGGTGGGTTTTGGGTCTTAGGTTGGGAGCTCAGACTCTCAAATTAGTTGTTTTTTTTTTTAAAAAAAAAAAAGCAAAACAATTTCATTAAACTCACATAAGGGTTACAACAGACAATCGAGTTGCATATAACTTCTTACAATAAGAATCAGAAAATCAATTCAAAAACTTGAAGATGACAACACCCTTATAGATCTCTGAGTACTAATAGTCCCTGGCGACGATCTTGGAGAAAAACTCTAAAGGTAAAATATAACTTCTTACAATGACAATCAGAAAATCGATTCAAAAGCTTGAAGATGACAACACCCTAGTAGATCTCGGAGTATTGGTGATCCCTGACGACGATCTTAGAGAAAAGCTTTAAGGGTAAAAATAGAGTACTTCAATGGCGTTTCTTGATTCTTACCAATCCGAATTGGTAATTCTGATTGATTCACTGGAAGAGATTATACCAACTCTGTTCCATTATAGTAACTACCTCTGGAAGAAAACCACACAAAAACCAAAAAATAAACTAGAAGTAACATAAATTACCACAGATCTAGATCTAGGTGGACTAAGCCTACATAAGATCTAGATCTAGGTGGGAAACTATCCTCCTAAAAAGAAGAGTTATTGGACAAAAAAATAAAAAACAAACAGAGAAAAAGAGAAAAATCCATACCGGAGAGAGGAAAGACACTTGTGGAAGAGAGAGCTTGTTGTGGCCTGCGTCTGCTGCAGAGGGGGAATTGATGCATAGAGAAGAGAGGAGCAGGTTAGAGCTCCTCTCTCTAACTTTTAAAAGTCAAAAGTGTTTCACTTGAATTATTTTCTTTTCTTTATAATAAGTATAGATCATTAGTTAAGTCCACTTCCAAAAAGAAAATTATCTGAGGCTCAAATTAATTTTTTTTTTTTTTTTTGGCTGGATTCTCAAATTAGATTATCATATTCAACCAGCTAACACGTAATATTACTAGAATAAATACCTAGTATACATGATTGCCATACTTTTGAGGGCAAAGGCTAGCTGACTTAACCACTAATATTCCTATCATCCTATGCACAAATTCACTAGGAACACAGCTAAGTTACCATGAGATACATAAGTTTTGAAGGTGGGGAATATCTAGCTTGTTTTGTTTATGTAATTATGTTAATGAAATGTGTGTAAAGAACAAAAGCAACTAGGTTTTCATGGATTTGAATCTCCACCGTTAGACATCATACAACATTAAATAATCAATGATTGGATAAAATTATTTATCTAAACAAGAAAAACCTATATCTTATTAATGTGAGTTGGCTACCAATCATCTCCTGGCAAATCAGAAAACTCAGAGTGATCAAGTAGTATCGAGTGATAGAGAGGATTTCTTGGGAAAGTCTTACTAGGATTCTGCTTCGGAGAGTGAGAAAATGTCGGAAACTTGCTTGTACAATTGCTTTTGGTGATAATAAAATCCAATATGAGAGACTAACATGGTCCATGGAGGTAGGACAATCTCTGTGCATGTGGTATGCTATAATGTACTTGATTGTTTGCTCATTTATGGCCTGTGTGCATTTGTTTTGTTGAACTGGGGTACACTTGTTAAAGGGAATGAAAATATGAGATGTACAGAATATCCAACTAATTCCAGCAGTGAGTCTCATGTTCCCAAAAATATTAGCTTAGAAAAACCGAGAGAGAATCTCTTGCTTTTAATGCATTGATTTTCAAATATTCAACTTCACATGTTTATGATAATTAAAAGAAAAAATAATAAAATGATCTTGTATTTACTTTTTTATTTTTACGAAATTCCGTGTATTTTAAGAAATATGGTAAAATGCTTTTAAATTTGATTTTTTATTACAAAAAGCTTATAATTTGAGTAATTTTGAAATTCAACCTTTACATGTAAATCAAATTGGGATAATTAACAATAAATGACAAAATTAACTTAGTGGATGATAGATTTAGTTTATATTCATTTTTTTTTTACTTTGTATTTAATTAGAATCATTGTTAGGAAACTATTTCATTACTTATGAGGTTATTTGAAAAATTGAGAATGGTTTGGAAACTATTATTAACAATTTTTAAATTTATTTTAAATATATATCTGCCTTTTATCAAGGGTAATTTTGTCATTTTTTATTGATTTCCCTAAATTTAATGGTATGTGGTCCTGAGGAGGTCGATAAAATATACAAATTTTAACATACAAACCAAAATGTATTAATTCAACCGTACGGTCACAGAAAGTCTTATCGAACATATGCCACATAAGGTATGTTGTTCTTGCTCCAAGTCCAATATTTTAAGCAAAAATTTACTAATGGGCATTTGATGAAATTGAACAGGAAGACATAAATCTAATGTCATCCCTTGGAGTTAACAGCTATCGATTCTCTATTTCATGGGCCAGAGTTTTGCCTAGTAAGTCACCACTCAAGCTTGAGGCTCTGTTTGAGATTTAAATTTTGAAGAGAAAAAGATTGCAAGGAAAATATCGTAAAAAAAGAAAGAAGAAAATATTTTTTTTAAAAATTTGTAGAACTTTATTTTCACATTTTTGATTTTATTAATTAACGTGTCAGTATTTTATATATTAAAAAATAATATTAAATCTAAGTTTTTGTTTTTTTTGAAAATTTTTTTTATCATTTTTTGTTTTAATCTAAATAAAAGAAAATGAATCCTTTAGAATTTTTTTTCTTTCCTTTCAAAAATTTAAGTTCCTTTTTTCTTTCCTTCCAAAAATTTAAGTTCCAAACGAAGCCTCAGACATTGACGAAGTAATATAATTATGTTCCATGAATTAAAAGCCACAGAAATCTGAATTATTTCGATGGGCACGGTTTTGTCACACAGAAGGAATATTTGGTGATGTCAATCTAGAAGGCATTAACTTTTACAACCACCTCATCGATGCTTTGATAATAAAAGGTATCTATTTCCATCATCTTATTATTTATAATTATGTCTTTACAAACCCTTATCTTATTTAATTTTATTATAATTTTTGTAAAAACGGAAAGCACAATTCTTTAGAAGATGTTCATTTTTTGAAAATATGAAATGAAAATGTCAACCAAGCTTTTGTTGGTTTACTAATTTTGCTGTCCAAGGTAATTCCTTTTTACCATACCACTCACAGGGATCCAGCCATTTGTAACACTGTCACATTACGATGTTCCCCAAGAGCTTGAGGACAGATATGGAGCTTGGCTAAGTCCTAAATCACAGTAAGTTACTCATTACTTCACGGTTTTTTTTTTTTTTTTTTGAGGCGACATTAATAACTATTTTCTCCCTTGTACAATGAAAACTAGACGTGTCTTTTTTCTGGAAAAAGAAAAAAATATACTCCCCTGTGCAATAAAAAATATCTTGTAGTACATGATAATTTAAAATTTACGTGCTTAATTGACTATCTAATATAATACGTGATAATTGAAAATTATAAGTGGTTTTGTCATGAGATGACTAAGAACGAGGTCTTTTTTCCCCAAAAAAATAATGAGAGAGTCTAATTTCTAGGACCTGTTTGGATACATTTTATTTTATGTTTTCTGCTTAAATAAACAAAAATTTACAAATGTTTTTAGAAAACATGCTTGGAAACATTGTTTTTGTTTTCAGTTTTAGAAAATTGTAAACAACAAATTTTAAAATAATAATTTCCACTTCCAAAATTTTTTAAACAAAAAAGTAAAACTAGAAAGTGGTATGTTTCTAAATAAAACTTTTTAAGTGGTATTTTTGTAAATAAATTTTCAGAAGTGATACCTTTCTAAACTAAAATTTCAAAAATGGTATTTTCGTATATGATCTTTTTTTAAATAAATTTTAAAAATGATATTTGTCTAAATAAACTTTTAAAAATGGTATTTTTCTAATTAGTTTTTATAGTTACCAAGCATGTTTATGCTTTTTGTTTTTAAAAATTAAAAATTATTTGATGTGTTACCAAGCAAGTTTTTTGTTTTTAAAATTTAAAGACATAAACAAAACTTTTGTTTTTGTTTTCAATTTTTATAAACAAAAAAAGGGGAGGGTTAAAAGTGTATTCAAGCATGCCCTAAGAGAATCACAGTTTTGTTTTTTCACAAAAAAACTCTCATCACATAACCGGTTCACTTAATTTCTTTTCCCATGAAGTATTGTAACTAGACTTTCATGCCACTACGAAATGCCAAAATGGCAACATTGATATGATAATTCACAAACTCCAGGAAGGATTTCGCATACTTTGCTGAGATATGTTTCAAATACTTCGGCGATCGGGTCAAGTATTGGGTCACCTTCAATGAGCCAAACGTTCAAGCTAACCATGGTTATCGTTATGGTATGTTTCCACCGTCTCGATGCTCGAGCCCTTTTGGAAATTGTTCTTATGGGGATTCAGGAAAAGAGCCCTTTATAGCAGCCCACAACATCATCCTATCCCATGCAACAGCAGTTGATGTTTACAGGACCATGTACCAGGTAAAGCTCCATTAGATAAAAGTCATGATTACTAATGCGTAATGAACCGTAAATAAAATAGAAATAATAAAAATAAAAAGAAAATCTGTTTTCTTTTTTCAACCATTTATGTGTTCGATCATGTATACATTTTAGAAATATATTATGATGAATCCCACGCATAATTAGTTAGATTAAGAAGAGCATAGCTCAATTTTTGCTCAATTGTTTTTATTCCCACTCATTTATCTTTGAATTATTTTCTTTTGCAATTTTTTTCATTACAAATTAGTAAACCTACCCAATGCAATTGCACATTTGCATAACTAAGAAAGGTTTCCATTCTGTTCCAATATTTACTAAAACTTTAAAAGAATAAATTATTGTCACAACCATGTAACCAAGATTCTAAATTCTAGAGTAAATTTAAATATAAACACACAAATGCAAGAAAATAAACATGATTTGGCCAAATTGCTTACGTTCACATGAGATAATTAACCTGCTATCTTTTTCACTAGGAGAGAGAGAATAAGTTATACTTAGTTTTCTTACAACTAAAACTTCAAAAGTCTATAATAATATATTCTCATTTTTCACTAACCTCAAAACCCCCAAAATCAATAATTACCCACTTTAAGTTTCATTACCCTGAAAATCCCAAAGCCCTCTCAACAAGTTACATTGTTGCTCACTCATCTAACCAAAAACTAGATTTTTAATCATAGTAGAATCGACAACTTACACGATTGATCATAGTGGGAGTCCCACCTCAAGTCTGGTCAAGGCTTAGTATACATCTTTTTTTTCTTTTTTTTTTTGATAAAGAAAATGAAGACGGAGACGACCTGGGTAGCTAACTCCTACTAGGATGTGACCTTGGCAGTACTGAATCTCACCTACTAGAATGTTCGTTGAGAATCTTACGGACGGATCTTACTCCACCAGACGATGGAGCGCATTACCTAAGTTCCAACAAAGTGTCCAGACCTAGTATACATCTAAAACACCTAGTTATTCCCCCGTAAGTCCACATTAGCAAGAATTCTAGGCAACTTTCAGTTTCCGTATGTAACCGAACAAGTGTCCTCGTAATTAGAGGACTCCTTTAAATTAAGATATATGCAACAAAATTATCATATTCCGACAATACTCCTGAAGAGAAACAATTAGTAATTCGTCTAGACTTATTTTGGTGCTGAACTCATTTTATTCCGATTCTTGAAAATGAAAATGTGAAATGAACACTCTTGTTTGATTCCTAAGATTATTTTTCATTCCGATTATTTCACAATCTGATTACGAGCAAATGAAAGCGAATATATACGTATAAAGATATATAAATATGTGAGTGTGTTTCAAACAAACGTTTTTCATAGCCTTCATTTGAGTACACATCATAATAACTCAGGAGATTCAATCTGCTAATGAAAATTCAGAGTTTGATAGAGCTCCTCCTTTATAGTATATGTGATTAAAGAAACTCATCAAGTATAGTACATGTTACGCTTCTTTTCTTTTAACTTTCACGCTATCATTGTCCAGAAAGAACAGGGAGGTAGTATTGGAATTGTCTTGCAAGCAAATTGGTTTGAACCCTTAAGCAACTCCACAGCAGACAAATCAGCTGCTGAAAGAGCTCAATCTTTTACATTGAACTGGTTAACTTCTTTCCTTCTTGCTGATTTGCCAAGCATTTAATGAATACGTATACAAAGTTACATAGTTTTGGAAGCCAAAAAGTAGTGTTAAAAGTCAAGTTTGATGCAGGTTTCTGGACCCTATTATACATGGGAAATATCCTGCTGAGATGGAAGACATTGTGGACTCTATATTACCAAAATTTTCAACTAGTGAGAAGGAGAAACTGAAGATGGGATTGGATTTTATTGGCATCAATCACTACACTAGTTACTACGTCCAAGACTGCATCTACTCTCCTTGTGAACCTGGGTTCGGAATCTCTAGGACAGAAGGTTTGTACCGACAAAGTTCAGAAAGAAATGGCCTCCCCATTGGAGAATCCGTACCTGTATGTATAATCTTGACCTTATAACAATAATATCTAATAAAAATTAACCTTGAGCTCTCATACACAAAATGTAACTTACTGGTTGTGCAGAGTCCTGTGGATTGGCTAAATGTTTATCCACATGGAATGGAGAAAATGGTTACCTATGTAATGGAAAGATACAGCAACATACCAATGTACATTACAGAAAATGGTAAGCAGAGAGAGACATACCCTTCTTCATTTCATGGTCAAAGTTCTGATTATAATTTTGATGGCGCTCGCAGGATATGGCTTCCTTGAGAAGTTGGATTCTAATAACGAAGAAGCTCTACATGATGTCCACAGAGTGAAGTACATGGCCGACTACTTAGATGCCCTGATGAGAGCAGTGAGGTATGAACCCAATATGGAGGACCTTGTCTGCAAAGGAATTTCAAATTCCAATTTCAATGATCCCGACCCTAAAATTTATATTGGCGATTTTTAACTGCAATTGTTTGTGTTCCTGAGACTTTGCTATATCTGTGTTCAGAAAAGGAGCAGATGTGAGGGGTTACTTCGCCTGGTCTTTGCTCGACAATTTTGAGTTGAGATACGGATATTCAGTAAGGTTTGGACTTCACCATGTAGATTATGCCACACTAAAGAGAACCAAGAAATTATCAGCAACTTGGTACAAGCAGTTCATCTCAACACACAAGGGAAAATCCCTAATGCCACAATATAATGGGGAAGACTTCCAATACTGAGGAGTTTATACATTTTTTCCATTTGTATAATTTCGAGAATAGTGTTGGCAAGCTTCATTACATCATTCGTTACATGGTTGTACTATAAATGAAATGACTCTGCAGTTAATCCTTTATGCAAGACAACTTCATTACATCATTTATTACATGGTTGTGCTATAAGTGAAATGACTCTGCAGTTAATCCTATATGCAAGACACTTCATATTTGCTTCTCCAGCATTACAATAAGTGTTCAGTTTCAGCAAACTGCCAACAATTAGCTTAAATGAAATCAGAAGCAAATAATCTAACAATGTCTCTTAAAAAAAAAAAAAAAAAATCAGAAGCAAAAGCTAACTAGTGGAGATGTTTCGCTCACAAATCTGGTGAGAACGCTAAAGAGTTCAAATGAAATCTGACGGTGGCTAAGACTAAGAGCAAACTTGCCAGCAAAATCAATTAATTACAAAAATATGAGAATAACGTAATAAATTATAAACCAATTATAGTTTAACCAATTATAGTTTAACTCAAAATTGGTGGCTAATAAGATGATGTACGTCTTTTCAAGGGTAAAGGCTTTTAATGGAGCTGTCCTGGTTTTCCTTCAGAAAGAGTGAATTATCCACCGGTTATCCCCAAAGAATATGATGGTATACCATGAGCTGATCAACTTCAGCGCAAGATTACCAGACTTTGCAGTCAACCCACATTCCCTGTTTTAAGCTTCTCAACTTCTCCACCAAGGAACTCCAGCCTCGTAGATGTGCTCCCCATTATCCCATGATATCTGAAATGCTTGAAGACCAATAGCAACACTTGGTTCCTTTCCATGCAGTGCAATCCACTCTGTAGTAGCAATTTCTTTGTCATCCTCACTTGAATGATTTTTCCTGCATTTCCCAAATGGGTTCACTCCTGGAGTGGTTATCTCCGCAAGTGCAGCTGGCATGTATGCTGAATCACCTAATATTGGTGCACCACGGGCTGCTAATTGTGCTCGAATCTGCATCAGAAGACTTATCATTTCCAAGGCAATAACTCTGAGTCTTATCTTACTCATCAATACTAACCTATGAAAACTTCTACACCCTTGACCCTTGTATTAAGGAATCTTAAGATCAAGACTATAAAATGGTTAGATTGATAACGATTTTTGGGTACTGCTATGGTTACCATCTTGCAAACAGGGAGTGGTAATAAAATCAATATTAAAGAAGAAAAAAGACACATAAGCGTTTGTTACTAACCTGATGAGTCCGACCAGTCAAAAGGTTGATTTTACACTCGTATGCATAATCTTTTGAAGGCCAGTAACAATCTTCAACACAATATTTCTCCTTTGTGACACTACTTGGCCAGGGAACTTTTCTGCATTCTATTATTTCAAGTTTACACAGGTGCCATTTATCAATTTTATCTGCAGACCACAGAGCCTTTGGTTTAATTAAATTTGAAGATGAAAGAAAAAAATTCCTTGAAAACCATTGATCTGATATAGCAAGTTTTCACAATTTCCTTTGCGAAGGAGATATCCTAGTATATGTAGCTACCACGTTACACTAGGTAAAAGAACGCTCCGTTCATTAGTTGTCGATATAATTTTTGAAAGAGAT
Organism: Trema orientale; assembly: GCA_002914845.1. Classification (NCBI taxonomy): domain Eukaryota; kingdom Viridiplantae; phylum Streptophyta; class Magnoliopsida; order Rosales; family Cannabaceae; genus Trema; species Trema orientale. The sequence goes on from JXTC01000156.1 coordinate 640,520, forward strand.
TATTACCTTCTGAAACCAGTCTTGGAGCCATGTTAATTGGGCGCATGTAGTGAGTAATTATTCCAATTGCCAGAGGAGCAGCCGCAAGCGCAAGATAAAGCTTCTTGACCGTTTTCTCCTGATAAGTTCACATAAACCAAAAATTAATTCTAATAAAGTAATTGGTCTATTATAAAATGGTCTAAATTGCATACATGACTATCACGAGATCTGTACATATATATACACCTGTAAAAGAATGAACTTCAGTATCTGCATTCATTTCAATAAGGGTTAACCCTTAGAGGATAGGACCACAACAACATTAACACTTGGTTGCCGCTAAGTTAATATTGTGTGCCCTCCCTGCAAGGGCAACACTGCAAGAAACGAAACCATAAATACTCACTCTGATTTTTTCATGAAAAACTGAGCAATATTCCTTGCTCCTAGCTAATACAACACTGCAAGAGTATATAACAGCATTATTTCCATATCTTACAATTATCAAAACACATCATCCAAAAAAAAAAAAAAACAAGACACACAACAGCAACTTCAATAAGAAATTATACCATCCTTCTGTACAATTATCAATCTGATGTGTAGTCCTCAATGGGGTTGTTAATCCCAAGGCACGAGTTGCAAATGTTGCACAAGTTTCCTCAATGTTGTCCGTGGTTCCTCCTACCTGACCAAAAGTGCATAGAGTCATACATGGTGTAAATTTAAGTCCAGAGAAGAATTAAAGAATTATCATCAAGGTTTTAGTTATACTTATGCAACCCAAAAATGTATATGACGCTGGTTAAAAGCACTTTGCACATTCAAGACAAAGACCAGCTTCTTGTTAGTGCTGCATTAATTTACCAAGAAGCACAGTATCTTAAATTGATTATCTGCCTGCAACTTTCTTAAATTCTAGCCACTTAAACAAAGATGCAGCATTCTGGTGAAAGAATATGAAATAAATACATAGAAACACTAGTTATGCAAAAAAGCTTTTCTGATGTCACATTAACATTCAAAAAACAATAATAATTATAATAATGGACATGTTACGTACTGATGTACCAGCAGGTTTGTCCAAAACAACATAGGAATCAGCCACAGCTATAATTCTTGATTTCCAGTCAATTTCATAGCACCTAATCAAAGATTTTACTGGTCAACCAGAACACCGTAGTTTAGTGAAAATGAATGAATAAAGATCTGTCAGACATTGTGTTCTACCTTGGAAAACGTTTTGGATGCACGTGTACACGCAAGTAAGTCCCAGTTTCAACAAACTGGTCTACATGGGTTATCCGGAAAGTTTTCTGAGCCTCTCGTAGGGTTTTACCTTTAATGGAAGATCTGTTTTTCAAAACCGATGGCGCTGTGAATTCTTTAAATAACCTTATTTGCTCCAGGGTTGCAGTTGGAGGAGGCTGTGGACATACCAGGGCATAAAATACAGCTCCAAAATGGATGAGATCTGCAACAAACCTTCAAAGCATAAAATTTTTCACTTAAAATTGAAATCTTCATTATAACAGAAGAATTATATATCCTGACAAATATAAAGGATGACTAAACAGGATCACTTACAGAGGAGGAAGATCCAGAGCTTTACATATGTATTCCTGAACACGCCTCCCTTCAGTAACAACCAAGTGTTCAACTCTTGGAGGTAAATTGTGTGAGGGGCATGGTAGCAAGCGATCGTATTTTGGGTAGCTGATTTGAATTTAAGTCTTAAAGTCAGCAATCTAAATCAGTAACTAAAATCAGCTCATAGAACCAACGTACGAAATTAACATTAATTAGCTGAAAAAACAAATTAATACGAATACTAATTAAGTTTGTGGTAATCATAGCTCACCATGCACTATCTATAGAAGTGGAAGTTTTTAGCATGATGTTTTGCTTGAAAATGAGGAATGTCACAGCATTGAAATACACATTAAGAAAAATATGGGAAACTGGACAATCCCATTGAAAGAGGAATTGGTAGCGTTAAACATTAAAATCGAAGAAACTTCAACTCCTTTGCTACATATTCAGTAAGAAAGTAACCAAACAAACTGGTCTCAACATACCATACTTAATCAGAACATTACTTTGAACCACAAAATAAGCCAAAAACTGAGACACCCAGAAGTTGAAATGCATAGAAGATGGAAAATTTGAGGTACCCATTTACAGAAGAGGCGGTAGTGACATCGACAACGTCTGCTTTCGTGGATTCACATGCAAAGGCTCTTGTATTTGGAGTCCGAGCAGACCAAGCCACCTGAGCTAGCTTGTTACAGTGGTCACTGAGAGAGACATGGGTGAGTCCAAAGGTGCGGACGAGGAGAGCAGGAGAGGGGAGACCTCGGCAACCGTTGGCGAAGATTGAAGCGAAACTCACTGACCCCATTTTCATGTTTGAAGCCGTGATGATTTTCTGAGGTTTAAGAAAGATTTTGATGTTCGGATTGGTTTGCAAAATGAACAAGTGTGGACGGACGATGACAGCCGTTCGATGCGAGCCCGAATATAGCGACACGTCGTTAGACCCAAACGATAATTGGTTTTATTCGAATAAACTACATGTCGCTTGTAAAAGTAATGGGCAATGGCATGTCGTTTTCGTTTGAGAAACGCACACTACATTGCATGTCGTTTGAAAGAATATGTCGTTTACTGGTTTTGTCCTAAAATCATGTCGTTTGTCGTCAAATGAAAACGATATGCTAATTTAAAGTTAGAAACGACAAGTTCGTTGGAAACATACATGGATTACAATTTACAAGTTCCCATTTCCGCAGACAATAAAATTAACATCTCCCGTTTGAACACTTTTAAACGACCGTCGTTTTTGCTACATTAAAATCCTTGTCGTGGTGTGGAAACGACATTATGATTGCTTTTGAGCCCCATTCTGTTCTCTACAAACAATGGCTTATGATAAGCCCTTTTATTTTTTATCCCCAGTTATATCCCTCTAAAAGAACTCACGTTAGGTGCATGTATGGACCTAACAGAAATGTCGAAAAAGGACTAATTTGCTTCCTAATTCTAATAAATGTTTGAACTTTTTACTCTATATTCAAAGTTTTATTTTTTTCAAAAGGATTCTAGATAAGTGATTGCCATCCACATAAATGTGTACGAATCTTTCCAATTAAATTACTCATGAATGGCTAGTAGAAGAGAGATTATATTAATTTTGCAGCACCAACTCCACACGGTAATTTGGTTTTCAAATATTGTATTATTTTAGTTATATGTCTAGTACAATAGCAGTATAGCAATATACCGAGGCATTAATATTCGACATTTTTGAGCGATTGAGGTAATTATGGACATTGTTGAGAACCAAACTTTGATTAGTTAGGAAATAGCAAAGCATTAATCTTTTGGGAGAAAGGTACATTGTTGAGAACCAAACTTTGATTAGTTAGGAAATAGCAAAGCATTAATCTTTTGGGAGAAAGGTACTTTAGCCACACAAAAAANAAAAAAAAAAAAAAAAAAAAAAAAAAAAAAACAACCACGAAAAGCAAGTACGTACGATTAGTTTAGAAACTAAAGAGCACAAGTTAGAGATATGTATCTTACAGTAAATTAATAATGATCTATTTTTACCAAAAAAAATAATAATAATGATCTATCGGATTATTTAATGTAGATAAAATTGACTTACTTCACCTTTGCCATGGATATAGTTGTTTGCTAATTATAATGATATGCATGACCCACACACACGCACAAAAAAAAAAAAAAGAAATTTGTCATAATAACATTTTATCGTAATTAAAAGTAACTTATAGTCACAACTAAAAATTTCTTATGACCAAAAATAATATTTAGTTACAAATTGTTACTAATATATTTTTAGTTACAACTTTTTACATATAGTAATTAATGAATTGATTGTGAGTAAAAGTACAATTAGTCACAACAAATTGTATTTTTTGTGACAAAAACTTTTAGTCAAGTTTCTGCATAATTTTATTTAGATTGAGCCTACATTTGTTAAGGTCGTTATTCGATTCAATGAATCTTCGTTGTTGAACCATATATGAATTTTTATCTTATATGGCTCCTCCTTTATGTACACTTTATATATACATAATGAGCGTAATACATAGAATAAAAAAATAGAAATATTCTCATTATAAACTGAGCAGGAACTTTTTAGTCATAACATAAGACATATTTTTATTTACAAATTTTGCTGTGACTAAAAGTGAAGTTTTTTGTAGTGCCACTAGTGGAGAAAAGATGCATCATTACTTGTGAAAGCTTAAGAAAAGAAAAAAAAAATTGGGTGTGAATATTTTTTTTTTTTTTTTGATAATAAAAAAGGAGACATATTTTTAGTTACAAATTTTACTGTGACTAAAAGTGAAGTTTTTTGTAGTGCCACTAGTGGAGAAAAGATGCAGCATTACTTGTGAAAGCTTAAGAAAAGAAAAAGAACAAAAGAATGGGTGTGAATATTTGATTGCTAATAGGTAATAGGGCAAAAAAAGTAGTCAAGTAGAGTTAGGACCCCGTTTGATTTGCCTATTTGAATATGTGTATTTGAATAAAAATTGTGGAATGTGTTATAATTGGAATGAGAGACATTTGAATGAAAAAAAAAAAAAAAAAAAGTAGAATGGGTTGTAATTAGAATGAGAGTATTGGAATGAACCATTCAAAAACACCTCTCCTCCTCCATTCTCATTCAAGACACAAAAAAACCATTCCAATGGTTAATTTTTTTGATGGACCATTTGAATGAAAAAACTGAATTATTAAAACATACACACATTCTAAAATATCATTTGAATGAAAAAACTAGAGTTGTTGAAATGAACACTCATTCAAATGAATTTTTCATTCCAATTGAATGAAATAGTTGAAATAAACGGGACCTAGAGTTTTCCACCCTTTTTCTCCAATTTAGATTTTGGAAAAAAGGAGGGCAAAATTCACTGAACCAATGTCAAATAGTTAGTCAATGATGTTGCAGGTCAGATTCAGAAGTGGTGCAAATTAACTCATGCCACCACAGTCCTTTTGTTTATTTTATTTTCTATTAACTGTTAAAATAAAAGGATTCATCAAAGGCAAGAATACGTACATACTATGTAGTACATACCTGAATTTTAAACACCAAAATAGCTTTTTGCCGCTTTTTTTTAGGGAAATCCGTTTATATAAATTATATATACATACATACATATACTTTGGACCACATACATGAATATATGGTGTATATGTAATATAAATACAACCTGTTGGTAGCCACAAATCACCACATATATGCACAATGTAGGGAAGTGAAATAAATTGAATGAGCATTTTTGACAAGTTGGTCCGCTGCGACACGCCATAGCCATAAATTTCTAATGGTAATTTATTGCGAAACGACAGGACAACCGGTCCGCCCATGACACATCTCCATATAAGTTTAAGGACAACAAAAAATGGTAATCTTGCTTTACCCTAAAAAAAATGATATAGCTTCCTATTTAAATGCAAAATTCATCAAGTCCAATTAATCAGTATAGGCAAAGCCTATATTTTGACATTAATTGGCAAAAAATAGATTTTAGTTTTTACATAATATGCAAGGACATTATCAATTTTGATCATATATACATATATATATATAAATATATGATGAAAAAATAGACAACCTATAAACTATTAACAAAATTATGACTTATTTTTGTCACGACCTAAAATCCGGGTAATGGCAAAAGGGAAATTTTACTAAGATGGGAAATTCCTTGATTTATTTTAAAAATGTCTTAAAAGTTTCAATTTTATAAAATAGTACATTTAAATAAAATATTTAGAATTTCATCCCGTGAACATCTCTTATAATCTGTATACACCATTAAATATAGATCGAATAATAATTGAAAAATATAATTCAGATTAAAGTTCAAGCATCATCATCATCCACAATAAATATCAAAACCAAAATAGTATACATAAGTTCACAGACTTAATAGAAAGTAGTAATCTTGGTTCAATTCTAATACAAAATCCAAACAATCCAAATACCACAACAACAAGCTTCAAATATTACCAAGATAACGAACTACAATCACAGACAACCTCTTAATCCTCTTGATCGCTGAGGTTGCACTGAACACTACCTGAGGAAGGAAGGTAGGGGGTGAGCGTGAAATACCCAGTAGGTAAGCAGTTATCTCGATGGAAAATATTTTAGTGATGGAAAGTTCTTGCATAGTTTGTTTAAACCTAAAACATACATATATATATAATCCAAACCGGCAATCCATATATATATATAAAGCAGTATAATCAAAACCATTCAATGCATATGCACATGACACAAATCAACTCATACTAATGAACTCTCATCATCTCATCTGTGGAAACCCAGGATTATGGCACTAAATGTATCTAACGGCCTGCCTGACACCTAAGCCCATACCCGGAGGAGATACTCATGTGTCGCCTACCAAATCTGGAGGGGCAACCGAATTGCCTATGCCTGCCAAATAGAGAGATAATCAGAAGAAACAAACCCCGCACAGGTTTACGGACTATACATCGACGATAAGGCATGCAGCGAAACACTGTAAACCCACGATGCTAACACGGTGCTCATCTATGATCCTATGACACGTACAATATAGAACTAAAGTGTGAAAACTATCATGCTCTAGTTTTTCAATAAAATAAGCGTACTAGAATTTAAAGAAAAACGAGCAGCATTATGATCCTATATTTGATATACACAAAATTAACCTACACTCAGAAAATTCCCAAAGCAATGCAATATATATCATACAATCAAATTCCATCATAGATATTCAAACAGTTCAAAAATCACATTTGTCATCATATATTGCAGAAAATAAGTTGTATTTAAAAATAATATAAAACAGAGGTAACCGAATCCCTACCTCATTAGAATAGCGATACCACGCTATTGGATCCTCAAGGTGTCATTAGACGATCGATCGGAGGGTCGGGAACTAATTCCAAGCCTTCAATCATTCTTTTGTGAAAAATCAACTTATTAATGGAGCTTCAAATCCTCAAACGGGTCTCTTTGCTGAATTCTTAGCACCCAAAATAACTCGGTTAGACATTTATCCAATTCAAGTCCGAGCTAAAATCGGACTAGTAACATATAAAACGAGGTAAATCTTAGCCGTTCGATTTCGTTTTTTGTGCCGGTCACCAAACATAGCTAATATATATATCAATCTTCTCCACTTTTGAGTACATTTCAAAAACGACATCAAAAACACAATCCAATAGCCGGATCAAAAAGTCAAACTCAAGCTCAAATACTCAAAAATGGTAACTTTCAAACCGGATAAAATGGAGTCACGAAATAGATACTTGAAGATTTTTCTCGACGATACGAATTCAACGAGCCTAAGAACGCGAGCTAAAACAGCCTGAACGACGCCGTAAAATCAAAGTTCCTCATGGCCAACAATGGCGTTTTCCGGTGAGGGAGGCTCGGCGGTGGCGCGGGACGAGCGATACGGCAAAGGCTCACTGGTAGGTTGGTAGGCAGGACGACAGCCGTGGCGGCGGCGGGGCTCCTCAGTCTTCATTCGGCTGAAATGCGAGAGAGAGAGAGAGTGCAGAGACTAGGTGAGGAAGAGAGAGAGAGTGCAGAGACCAGGTGAGGAAGAGGGGAAGAGTGAGGCCACGTGACCAATTATGGGACTGTGCAATTTTTTTGCAAAATAGTCTCCCACTTTTCAAAACTCTTTCAATATAGTCCTTAGAAATTGCAATTTAGTCCTTGTTTTTAAAGAAATTTTACAATTAGATCTCTCTATTATTTAATCTATACATTAGTAAAATTTCCAATTTACTCTCTTAAAATCCAGGTTTTTACAATTTTAATGAAAATTTTAGAATTCCAAAATTACTCCCAACTCGACTCTAGTTGAAAAAGTCAAAAATGAAGAAAGCGACGCTAGACAAATGACCAACAATGTTTTACCGGGATCGAGATTGTTTGACTACAATTAAACAGTAGCTCGACCTCAGTTTTTGACTGAAGTGACCACAGTCGAAATTTTTCGATCCCAGCTAGTCGAGCATAGGTGCCGCCAGGATTGGGATCGAAATCGGTAGTGGTAGTGGGGTGCTGCGTGTGGTGGTGGTGGTGAGAGAAATAATTTATGGCATGTTAGAAAATAATGTATTTTAGGATTTGTTAGGGAATATAATTATCCAAATAATTTTAGATATGTGATAAAACAATGAAGATTAGTTTTAAAAACATTTATGGATAAATCTTTTCTTTTTTTTTTTAATCATTCATGAGAGGCTTCGTAGACCTCGAGGTGGAAATTCTCTTTGTTTTTTCGGTCTAAAAGTTTAATCTTTAATTCAAAATTAATTATAACCCTTTTATTGCCGCTTATTAAAAAATTTAAAGTATGGCCTTAACTTTCAATTACTTACTCTGATATAGGAGATAAATAATGAAAGATGATGACAGCCCCTTTAGTAAATTAAGAACCTTAAATTATAGTCGACACAACCCCAACCAACCAATATATATACCCTACCTCTATTTGTCGCTCCAATAGGCTCTATTCCTGTAGTGCCTTTCAGTAAATTAAGAACCTTAAATTATGGTCGACGCAACCCTAACCAACCAGTATATATACCCTACCTCTCTACCTATCCCGTTTCACCCTTATTCACCTTCCAGCCTAACCACAACGACAGGAAACGTTCCCAGGCCCTAGCAGGTATGCGTCGTGCGTGTATACAAATTACAAATCTAGCTCTAATTTTTTACGTTGAGCATGCAATAATGTACTTTGAAAAAGAGTTTTTAACATGATTCACTTATTCTATGGTTACCAAGATTAATAAATAAAAGTAAAAATTGTTATGTTAGTGCAAATTTGTTTGGTAATACCAATACTCAAATTCCCTTTCGCGTTTTTAGCATTTCAATTCACGTCCAATATTATGTTCTCTAAACTAGTTTCATAATACCAACTCAAATTTGCTGTCATAATAGGTATACATTCAAGTCCAGATTAAACTGTCTAATCAATTTCATAAAAGTTGAATACTCTGGTTTAAAAATCTATTATGGCGTCAGGACAATAATTAGGATACCAAAATTGAACTAAAGTGACCTCGATTTATCTATATAATGTAGGGAGCTAGTACAATAAGTATTTTTTTATTCACTATCGATAGGTATATTAAATTTGATCGTTATTATATCCCATATTTTCACGGGGTATTTTGGTCATTTTAATGATTTTTGAATTTAATAAGATAGTGGTTTATTTGCAAAATTTCCTTGGAAACAAGAACTAAATTGCAATTTTTGAGGATGAGACTGAAAGAGTTTTGAAAAATGAGGGACTATTGTGCAATTTTTTCCATGTAGGGCCACGTGGACCACCTCATTTTCCATCTTCTCTTTCTCTCTCCTACTCGCGACCTCTCTCTGCTCTCTCCTCCTCGTCGAGCCGCTGAAGGACCGAGCATAGCTGAAACCTGCCGCCGGCCCTCGTCGCGCCCCGCTACCGACCAGCGAAGCCTTCCCGCATGGCCACGAACTCATCGCCGACTTGCTGGAGTTGCCAGAGTGTCACATCGTCGATGGAGGAAAAAAGAGGCCAGGGAGAAGTTTGAATTTCTGACCCCATTTCGGACCATTTCAACGCGTGTTCTTGGCCTCGTTGGGTTCGTATCGTCGAGAATAACCTCAAGATATATATCTCGGGACCCTATTTTGTCTGGATTGAAAGTTGTCATTTTTGTGTATTTAGAGCTCGGGTTTAACTTTTTGATCAGGCCCTTAGATTTTGTTTTTGATGTCATTTTTGGAATGTACTTGGAAAATGATGAAAATTGATATATATATATATATATATATATATATTGACTATGTTTGGTGACTGACACGAAAAACGAAGTCGGATAGTTGATGGTTTCGGCCCGGACCTGAATTGAACGAGTTATATGTCTAACCTATCTATTTTGGGTGTTAAGAATTTAGTGAAGAAGTCTGTTTGTTGATTCGAAGATCCGTTGAGGAGTTAGTTTTTCATAAGTGAGTGATCGAGGGCTTAGAATTGGTTTCTGACCATCCGAGCGATCGTTTAACGGCACTTTGAGGATCTAATAGCATAGTATCGCTATTCTAATGGGGTAGGAATTCGTTACCTTTGTCTTATAATGTTTTTAAATAAAACTTACTTTCTGCAACATATGATGACAAATGCGATTTTAGAACTGTTTTGAATATATGTGATGGAACTGAATTGTATTACATATATTGGATTGCTCTGGAAATTTTCTGAGTGCAGGTTATTTTTGGATATGTTAAAATTGGGCCATTATGCTGCCCATTTTTCTATAATATTTAATTAACTATTTTATTAAAAATCAGAGCATCACTTGAACTTAAATTACTGCATGGCTATTTTTAGACATCAGTTCATAGTACACGTATCATAGGATCACACATGAGCACAGGTTAGCATCATGGAGTTTTTACAGTGTGGCGCTATGGCTTCACCGACGGTGCAGAGTCTGTAAACCTACACGAGGGTTTTTTTTCTGATTACCTTCTCATTTGCCAAGCGTAGGAAATGCGGTTGTCCCTCCAGATTTAGTAGGCGATACATAGGTGTCACCTCCGGGTATGGACTAGGTGTCAGGCAGACTGTATGGCATACGTAGTACCAACATCCTGGTTTCCATTGATGAGAGGTGGTGAACTTATGAGTATGGATGGATTTGTGTCATGTGTCTATGGACTGATTGATTTTTGGATATCATGCTTTTATACATGTATATGTACATGCGTATATAGACTATCGGCTTTGGAGACTGTTATATATATATGTATATATATATAGTTTTGCAAAAGATATTTTTGGATTAAACTAACTATGCAGGGACTCTCCATCACTAAAAAAGTTTTTTAAATGAGGTAACAGTTTTCCTACTAAGCTTTCGAGCTCACCCCTTTTTCTTTCCTCCCTTTCAGGTGATTGTTCATTCGTCTTAGTTGTCTTGATGGCTAGGCAGGTCTCTTGGCTTACGCTTGCAGTCCTATTCCTCTTTGATTGGTCCCTATATCTTATCATACTCTTTTTCATGCCTAACTATTTAGCTAAGTTTGTTGTTTTTGCTAAGGGATTGTATGAGGACATATTTACTACTATTTAAGTATTTGGTGTATAAATGGGATACTATGGTCCCAAGGAGCGTATTTTCAAATTTTAAGTACTTGGGAAATTTAACTAATTTTGTAAATAAAATTTTGGGCATTCGAACTCAAGATTTGCGAAATTCATTTTAATCAACACTAAAGTTTTATTAAACTAAGTTTTGTACAACTTAACTATGTTTTTCTGAATCTTAATTGGTGTCTTTTTCTTGATAAACTAAACTAAAGATGGACCCCTTTTTAATATGAAATTTTTAATGATTTGAGGACTAGAATAAAAAACCCAAGCACTTGGTTTCTTTTTAATTTTTGCAAATTCTTTATTTATTTTTATCTACACTTAAAATTACTAAAAGTCACGGCTTTAGATTTTCGATAGCGACAATTATATTGAAATCTAATGGTTATAATTAATTATATTGAAACAAATTTCAATGTATGAATTAAATGATACCATTTATATTGGAACATGTTCGAATGTGAATTAAATTATACCATATATATTTGTAACTATTAGACTGAAATTTAATGGTCAAAATTAATGTACCCACCGATAGTAAATAAAAAAAACTTATTGTACTAGTTCTCATACCCATATATATATATTCTCAATCCAATACGTATTTTTTTATCTATCTATATAGGTATTTTATTTTTTAGCTATTGGATCATTATCTAACAATTAATATAATTTGAGTAGTTAGAAAAAAAATAATAAAAATAAATACCTATTATTTAATACTTTTCTCTCTTTATTTTTTATCATGAAAAGACGTGTTTGATGATTTTCAATTAGGTAAAACAATATATACATGCCTAGGTAAAAAAAAAAAAGTGCCTTCCGGATTGGTGTCCATGTTTATGTTATACTTATATATATACACATAGGTATTTAAGACCTTCTTCGAGACAAATTAATATCATTTATGTTTTATTTATCCCAAACTTAAATTCAGGATCATATATTACCTATACATAAATATCAGTGAAGTAGATAAGCCACTTATAAGCACGAAATTACCCTCACTGTAATTCACAACATCAACTGTACCTGAACAAGTTATTCAATACGATTGGTTTGGCAGATAGAAGCGCATTCAATTGTGGTATAACCCCCCACCCTTCACGTTCTTCCATCTTCATATAAACAACCTCTTCCCTCACCCCCTTTCCTCAGTTCCACATTGGTCCAGTACTATTTTCTTCTTACTCTTTCCTCTCCTTTTGAGAGAATTTATATTAATATCATATATGGACTTAGTAGACACTCTCATCCTCTTTATTGCACTACTCCTCCTCCGTCTATGGTGGCGGTACTGGTCCGTCACGGGCGGGGGACCGAAGAATCTCCCGCCTGGCCCGCCGGGCTGGCCAATCGTCGGAAACCTAATCCAGGTCATCCTCCAACGACGTCACTTCATCTTCGTCGTCCGAGACCTGCACAAGAAGTACGGCCCAATCTTCACCATGCAAATGGGCCAACGCACACTCATCATCGTCACCAGCTCCGAGCTCATCCACGAGGCCCTGGTCCAGCGAGGCCGGGAGTTCGCCAGCCGCCCTGCCGACTCCCCGATCCGGCTCATCTTCAGCGTCGGCAAATGCGCCATCAACTCGGCCGAGTACGGCCCGCTCTGGCGCGCGCTGAGGCGCAACTTCGTGACCGAGCTCATAAACCCCACAAGGATAAAGCAGTGCAGCTGGATACGCAACTGGGCCCTCGAGCACCACATGAAGAGGCTCCAGAAGGAAGCCTCCGAAGTAGGCTACGTCGAAGTAATGAGCAACTGCAGGCTGACCATCTGCAGCGTCTTGATATGTCTTTGCTTCGGCGCAAAGATATCCGAAGACCGCATCAAACACATCGAGGGCGTACTCAAAGATGTCATGCTGATAACGACGCCGAAGCTCCCGGACTTCTTGCCGGTACTCACCCCGTTGTTTCGACGACAAGTGCGAGCAGCGAAGGAGTTGAGGAAGAAACAGTTGGAGTGTTTGGTTCCACTGATAAGAAACCGAAAAGCTTTCCTCCAAAGTGGCGGAAAGGTCAACGACGAGATGGTTAGCCCGACCGGAGCGGCTTACATCGACTCGCTCTTCGAGCTCGAGGCCCCCGGACGCGGCAGACTAGGAGAGGAGGAGCTAGTCACGCTGGTCTCCGAGATCATCAACGCCGGGACCGATACGAGCGCTACCACCGTAGAGTGGGCGCTGCTTCACTTGGTCACGAACCAAGAGATTCAAGAGAAGTTGTACAAGGAGATCGTCGACACCGTCGGCAAGAACAGCGTCGTCACGGAGAGTGACGTGGAGAGGATGAGCTATCTCGGCGCGGTGGTGAAGGAGACGTTCCGGAGGCACCCGCCGAGCCACTTCGTGCTGTCTCACGCGGCGATGAAGGAGACGGAACTCGGCGGGTACACCATACCCGCGGACGCGAGCGTTGAGTTCTACACGGCGTGGGTGACGGAGGACCCGGATATGTGGAAGGACCCGACCGAGTTCCGACCCGAGAGGTTCCTGGAGGGCGGGGACGGCGTCGACGTGGACGTGACCGGGACCAAGGGTGTGAGAATGGTGCCGTTTGGTGCGGGAAGGAGGATCTGTCCAGCGTGGACTTTGGGTACGTTGCATGTGAACATGCTTCTCGCTAGGATGGTTCAGGCTTTTAAGTGGTTGCCAGTACCGAACTCGCCACCTGACCCAACAGATACTTTTGCTTTCACTGTTGTGATGAAGAATCCTCTCAAGGCAGTGATTTTGCCTCGGTCAAACTAGTTCATGGTTGGTCAAAGCTTGGAACTATATTACTCTTAAATTTGTTGATTATATTAGTTTAATATATATAATATTAGACCTAATGGAGTGATTGCATTGATGTTACATTAATTTTTTTATGTTATAGTTAGCAATGTAAGGTCCATGTAGATCATGCAGCTTATTGTGGAAGAAAATTAAATTAATTTTATGGGTGTACGTAGAGGAAACGTGTCAATTAATTTCCATGCCAAACCACTGCCATATATAAATAGTAAACGCTTTTTCTTTTCCTTTTTTTTTTCTTTTTGTGGGTGGAAAAATAGACAAAGGTTCAATGAGGCAGAAGACGTCATAGTTATTTGGTTGTTTTCTTTTCTGAGCGAATTAAATGCAGTTATTAATTGAAAGATTTAATGCACGTCTCATAGGATCTTGACATGATAGAATACTATGTATATACGGTCTAGAGCATTACTTAAAAAAAAGTATATACGGTCTAGAGATGTTGTATAAGGTGTCCATATATATCCGTGCAAATTTAAATACGTGAGTAGCTGGTTTTAGTTTGCCAAGTGCCAACACCAAAGTCTTGACCTACTCCCTTGTCTGGCTGGTCCGCTGGTTGACTTGAGAAGGAACCCGCGGAAATATATTGAGGTAAAAAATTAATTTGTTGTTGTAAATAAGGGATTGAAATATAAAACGGTAACTAAAATATTAAAGAAATAAGAAAGAAAATGTGGTATATGCTATAATATATTATATACTCCCAATATTATATAAATTAGTTATCAACCCATGATCGAGGCCAAGTGGATTTCATACGGCTAGCTATATATTGCATCACTAACGATAAAAACTAGTAAGTAGGTAGCATTCTTTATTACAGTTGTGACCTTATGGCGACATACATTATACTTCAGTTATAGTTGACATCGAGCGTATCAACGTTTATTAGCAATTACTTGGTTGTTTCCTCAACAAAGACATCGTACTATTCTAAAACACCTACATATATGTACATCTAGCCAAATGAGTGATTAATATAGATTTCACCACAAGCCAAAAACGACAAGGGTTTTAACAGCTTATAAGCCGAGCTAGCTCGTGGGTGGGGGTGAAGATGCGTGATCGAGTATTAGGTCTGGGTCTTATATTAATTATTGTACTGAAGGCTATATCAACGCTAATTGCAAATTACTTACATGTTTAAACTTAATAATTACTTCCGCTTTTAATTAAAGAGAAATTATTCAGTAATAACCGATTTCAATAAATTTTTGTTTGTTAACTAAAATCTCTTGAGAAGTGCAAGCACGAGAAAGTCAAGACATGTATGTACATTATATATATTTTTTAAGTTGGTAACTGTGCTCCCATGCATATTGGCTTGTAATTGCAATATTGAACATTATTTGATTTCCTCGATCTATGTATATGACCACAGTAGTTATTAAATCCTTACCTGCACCTTCCATCTATGTGTTACACATTACCGGCGATTAAATTGTTTTAGCTGTTTTTGTCTCTGACTACTGTGTGGTAGCCAAGGTCTGTGCTTGGAGTAGTGTCAAAGGTATGGACGAGATTATACTGTGCTCTAGGCTGACTTTCCGAGGAAGAAACACAAATTTTTTAAATGCACATGAATAATATTTTTAGACTTCATATACTTAATTAACACGTGCATCACTACACATTAAAAACTTCAAAAATTTTTGATTAAAAGTAAAAAATTAATAATTAAAAGAATGTAATCATCATTAGGTGGTGACTATGTACTATATTAACTACAAATAATTTCATAGTCAATAGTCATATAAAAAAAGTTCGGACAAAAAGGGCATTTGTAATAAATTGTGACTAAATACTATTTTTTATTATATAATAGTCATTTGTCTAATTTTGGTGTCATGAACTAATAAATAGTGACATTATATTAAAAGTTTAAATAAAAATCGTATCAAGTCCAAAAATACCGTTTGTTCATATCGGTTTGACATAAACTGCGATATTAAAATTGAACATGTAGTTTAAATTATAGGTTTATAACCGTATCTATATATTTGTGAGAGCAGTATCACTAAAAATCCAATAGTATATATGTATCGATCTTTTCATAGGAAATTTTGATTCATTGATAAAAGGGAACAAAGTTTAGTATATTAACAAAAGTTTTAGATCATTCTATACATTTCGACCAAAAAGGAAAAAAATAATAGTGAAGTATAAAACTTCATACTTTTGGTCCATCCGATCAGATCCAAAATGGCAACCCTTCTATCTATTGGACAAGAACCTGTCATGTTCTTGTTCATCGCTGGATGGTTTTGCCTATTAATATGGAAGAACTCTAGCTAATAGTACTTGCCCCACTTCACGGACAGCTCCCCCTCTGTCATATTTATTGTTTCTGCAGTAATGAACTGACCAAAATCAATTCGATCCGAGCGCAAAATTTATATATTATTTAACTCGTGTTGGTAAGAGTTGTACTACGCCGGAATCAAATTAAATAAGTTGACTAGCGAAAAAAAAAAAAAACAAAACAAAACAAAAGGATACTGATGGCACATAGGCCATAGCCATACATACATAGAGATCTAATATACTTGTCACAGAAGAGATAGGGATTTAGTTTGTATTTGATTGGGGCAGAATTGAATGCAATGTAACTACAAGGATTTCATTACTTTGTTTGATTGTCTTAAAAATTTAAATGTTGATGGACTATTTTCCAATCTCATATTTTACTACATTGTTTGATATATAGACAGATTTATACTTTTTAATATCATTAAAACTAGAAATATTTTAGTAGAATTCGCATATTAAGTAGTAAGACACTAAAGTAAAAAAAAAATTTGAAGCTATAGAATCGTCATTCTTAATATGGGTGGAAAATCGCTATTACATTATATTGTATGTTAGGGAAATAATAACCTTCTCAGTAGACACAAAACTGCGGAAATGAAATAATAAGACAAACAATTTACATGGTTCACCAATTTAGCTACATTCACGGAATTACTGCAGATTTTTCATTATATAGAAAAAAATTTACACAATATTTATAATACTCACAACTCACAATCTTACAACTCTTATCTCAATTACACTTAAGAATTTTCTCTCAAAAACTTCTTAAGTGAAGCTCTTACTTTTTCTCTTTGTATTGGGATACAAAACTATAAAGAGTAATGACCATATTTATAGTGTAAGGTTCACCAATCTTTACATACTTTTTTTTTTCTTTAGCAAATAGCCATGTTCAACAAATACGGTTAGCACGTGATTTTTGACCCAATATTCTTCACCTAATGCAATAATGCATTTAAACATTGACAAAGAATCCTTAATTTGTCAACAAAATACGGCTAACAATCTCCTACTTGAAGACTTGATTTCAGTAATATCTTCACACCCAATCAATGCAGTAGTCCATCTCTCCTCCTCATACTTGCAGGCTAACTGAAGCTAACATAGCTTCAATTTATCAATGGTCACCATTTTCATTAATATATCTGCAGGATTCTTGCTTCCCAGAATCTTGTCAAGCATTAAAGCTCTATTTTCTAAAGCTGATTTGATGAAGTCATACCATACTTGTATATATTTTGTTCTGGCATAAAAAATAGGATTCCTTGCCAAGTGAATTGTATTATGGCTGTCATAATGTAATACACTTTTCTCTTACTTATGACCCAGTTCTTCCAAGAAAGACTTTAACTAGATCATCTCTTTGCAAGCTTCTGTTACGGCAACATATTCTACCTTAGTAATTAAAAGTACAACAATCTTTTGCAACTTATAAATCCAACTAACTGTTGTACCTCTAAGAGTGTACACATATCCAGTAGTATTTTTCATGCCTTCTAAATCACCAGCCATATCAGTATCCACATAGTCTTGTAAGCCCAATCCTGTTTTTCTGAAACACATGGATTTGTCTGCAGTTCCTCTCAAATACATGAGAATCCACTTTACTGCTTCTTAGTGCTATTTACCTAGATTACTCATATACCGACTTATAACTCCCACTGCATGAGCTATGTCCGATCTGGTACACACTATTATATACATAAGACTACCAATAGTAGACGCATAAGGTACTTTCGCTATGTAGATTCGCTCATCCCTCGTCGAGGGTGACTGCTCTTCGGTTAGTTTGAAGTGACTAGCCAACACTACAAAAAAACAAACCTTTAGCGACGACATCTATAGCGATGACATCATGTCGTCATTATAGGGTCCTCTATAGCGACGACATTTTTATGTTGTCGCTATAGTTTTGGCGGGCAAAAGTAGCACCATATCTCACACTAAAAATTATACTATACACTCTATAACGACGACAAATGTCGTCATTATTTGTCGTCGTTATAGGGTTTACTTAATAAATTTTAAATTTTTTAAAGATAAAAAAAAGAATAAAACTAAAAAATTAATATATTTAACCTAAATGTCGTCGCTATAACTTTTATTTAATAAATTTTAATTTTTTTTCAAATGAAATTTTGAGCAGTAATGTTTACCGCGCTCAATTTCGAAATTTGAATGAAACGATGTCATTCGGGCTATAGCGGTGACTTCAATATCTATAGCAACGATAAATGTTATCGCTATAAATGCTGTATAATAAAAACTCAAATATTTTTCTTCTTCTTCTATCCTCTCATTCATTCACTCATTCTCTCCAAACCCCACTCCTTCTCATCCTTTCTCTCCGATTTTCACTCTCTCTCACTCCCTTTCGTTTTCACTAATATATATTTATATATATATATACATATCTAGTTTTTTTTCTTTTATGTATATATATAAATATTTTGTTATAAATACTAATTTTTTGTTTCTTTGATTAATTGTTACTCAGGTTTGTGTTATTTTAGATTTCAAGTTTTTCTTTATTAGAGAGGCAAATTTTCCTAAATTCTAATGTAGTTCAATTGATTTTTTTAAATATATGGATTAATTAATATTTTAGGTATTTATATGAATATGTGGATTTTGTGTTATAATTTTCCAAAGCATTTATTGATTTGAAGTTAAATATACTTTTTGTGAAATATATATTTTGGTTTATAAAATTTATTAATAGTTTGATTTTAGAGTATAGAATATGTTTGTTTAAGAGTGTTAGTTTTAATTTTTTACTTTGGTTTTCAGTTTTTTTTTTTCGTAGTTTTTTTGGGGATTGATTTTAATTCTTGTGTATATAACTTTATTGTTTATTTTTTAAAAGTAATGATTTAAGAATTAATTTACATTAATTAAACTAATTGTAATTTTTTCTTTTAAATCTGTGATATCTATTGCGACGACATTTGTCGTGGCTATAGGTATTAATTTTTATATATATATATTTTAAAAAAAATGTCTATAACGACGATATTTTGTCATCGCTATAGGGGGTATATACTGACTGACCTATAGTGACGATTATATTACGACAACTTTATCACCGCTATAGACCTGTAGCGTCGACAATCTGATCTATAGCAACGACAAAAGTCGTCGCTATAGACCCTTTTTTTTTATAGTGCAAAAGCGTAGTCACGGGCTTTGCTCCTTCCATATTGAATCTGCTAAGCACATTCTTTATATATTCTTTTTGTGATAGTTTCAACATTCTGTTTATCTTGTTTCTAGAAATCCTCATCCCAAACATTTGCTTTACTATTCTTAATCCTTCATTGAGAATTCTTTTGAAAATTCTTTCTTGAGCTTGTCAATTTCCTCTATGCAAGCTCCAATAATTAATATATCATCTACGTATAGAAGTAGAATGATATAGGAATTGTTAAACCTATTCACATAGTAGCAAGGATCTGCCTGGTATCTCAAGTAATCGTTATTACTCATGAATCCATCAAACTTCCACTGTCTTAGAGCTTGTTTTAGGCTATACAAGCTATTTAGAAATTTGCACATAATCTTTCCTTTCCCTGTACCTCAAAATCTTGTGGCTGCTTTATGTTCCAAGTCTCCATGAAAAAATGCTGTCTTGACATTTAGCTATTCTAGATGCAGATCTTCCTTAGCCACTAACTCAAGTACTATTCTAATTGTGGTCAGTTTAACCACTGGAGAAAAAATCTCGGTATAATCGATGCCTTCTTTCTGCTGAAAACTTTTTACAATAAGCCTTACCTTGTACCGCTTGCTATCATCATGTTCTTCTTTTATTCAATAGACCCACTTGTTATGCAGTGCCTTCTTTCCTTCTGGTAGTTCAGCCAACTCCTATGTTTGATTGGATGACAGCAAATCCATCTCATCTTACGTGACTAACTTCTACTTGGTTGACTCATCATCCTGCACAACTTTTTTATAACTCTCTGGCTCACCCATATCAGTCAATAGAATATAATGCAATACAGGAGAATATCTTTATGGCGGTCGAATGGCTCTGGGAGATCTCCTGAGTTTAGTTATAGGAGTTTGTGGATCTGCCTTGGGAGCTACAACTTCTTGATTTTTCTGGATGTTATTCTTCTTCTCATATACTAGGATGTCATTCAGTGGTACTTCATCTGTCTTCTTAACTTCAGGACATACACCATTAGCTCCGGTGCCTAACCTGTCCTTGCACAACATATCCTCGTTGAAGATAACATCTTTGCTCCTGATGATCTTCCCACTTTGATTATCCCAGAAATGATAACTAAGTTTATTTTTTCCATAACAAATAAAATAGCACTTCTTGGATTTCGGATCAAGCTTATTTCGATTAGCAGAGTCGATACGAACATAGGATAAACAGCCAAAAACTTTCAACAAAAAAAATATTCTATCTCTTTATCGCTCTAAACTTCTTCTGGTATTTCATAATCAAAAGGTGTTGAGGGTCCCATATTGATAAGAAATGCTGCAGTGTTAGCTGCTTCAGCCCAAAACATTTTTCTGCAATCCAGCGTGTAGCCTCATGCTTCTAGCACATTCATTTAGGGTCATGTTTATCCTCTCAACTGCATTATACTGTTGTGTTTTCCTGTAGTGGTTTTCTCCATCTTAATCCCATTGAGTACACAATATCTCTTGAATTCATCATCTTTATATTCTCCTTCATTATCAGACCACTAACACTTCACTTTTAAATTGGTCTCATTTTCAACCATGGCTCTCCATTTCTTAAAGTTATCGTAGACATCAGGTTTATTTTTTAGAAAATAAACTCATACCTTTCTCCTCGAATCATCAATGAAAGTGACGTAATATATTGAGCCTCAAAGGGATAGGAGATGGTTTCTATACGTCTATATGGACTAGCTCCAATTTTGCCGCACACGATTTTCTTCCGCTTTTTGAAAAGTTCACCCTTTTCTGTTTGTCAAAGATACAGCTTTCACAAAGACTATGCTCTACTGTCTTTAGCTCCGGTAGCTTTCATTTTGACAGCATTACCTTTATTCCCTTCTTGCTCATATTTCAAAGTCTACAATGCTATAGACTTGAATTAACACCGGCATCCATACTTACTAGTGTATCTCTGTAACTAGAAGTCATATAAAGAGTTCTAGTTTTATTTTCTCGAGTAATAACCATTGCTCCTTTACTGATCTTCCACGTGCCACTATAAAAGGCTACATTGTATCCATCATTATCAAGCTGTCCCACTGAGATAAGATTCCTTATCAAGCTTAGTACATGCCTTACTTTCTGGATTTTCTACACTAATCCATTTGACATTTTCAAACGAATATCAACCATACCAATACAATTTCTAATTGTTCTATATCAGCCAGATATATCTTACCAAAACTACTAGCAATATAATTCTTGATAATCTCTTGGTGTATAGTGGTATAAAATGAGGCTCTTGAGTATAAAACTCAATAATCAATTAGACTAATAGTAAAGCCTATTGTACCTTCTCAGTTATAACATTGGCATTGTGTGAGTTGTTTTCATTCTTCGGTGCTCTACGATTCTTTTTTAAGTGGCAGCTCTTATCACAGTTCCAGCACTCCAATTTTCTTCCTGGTTTGGACTTGTCTCTACCACTCCTTGATTTGGACATGCCGTGATCTTGGTTAGAATTTCTTTGGTTGTTTATGCCCCTGTTCTCGAGATTTAGTGTAGAACTAGATGATGTTCTTTCACTGGAATCTACTCTTCATACTTCCTCGGTAAGAGCTCGATCCCTGATATCATTGAATTGCAACTTCCCTTTGCCAACGAAATTGCTAACCGCCACTCTAATAGGTTCTCAACTATTTGGTAAAGACGCCAAAAGAATGAGAGCACGAATCTTATCGTCAAAATTGATTTCAACATACGTCAATTGCGAGACGATCATGTTGAACTCGTTGATATGTGCAGTTACTGAGGCACCGTCTCCCATCTTTAAATTAAATAACTTCTTTATCAAATAAACTTTGTTGTTTGCCGACAGTTTCTCATACATATCAGACAAGATGCTTATTATTTCAATTGTGGTCTTTATCTCTGCCATATTATGAGCAGATAATCTCTAATTTGTAATCTCCAGAATGAGAAATCTGAACTATCGAATTTGTTGATACCGGGTCTTGATCCGTTTTCTCCAGTCATCGTTTTTTACTATTGACTTTTCGTATGCATGAATAATGCCAATATGTGAATAGTGTCATATACGTTACTAGTATTATATATGTGAATAGTACTCAACCCGGCGCTCTGGTACCATTTGTTAAGGAAATAACCTCCCGAGTAGACACGCAAAGTTGCGGAAGCAGAACAAGAATACACACACTTTACGTAGTTCACCAATTTAATTACATCTATAGGACTACTGTAAATCTTTTACTATAGGAAAAAAAATGTACATAATGTTTATAATACTCAAACCCTACAACTCGATCCCAATTACACTCAAGAATTTTCTCATAAAAATTCTCTCAAAAATTTCTTTTAAGTGAAGCTCTCACTTTCTCTCTTTGTATTGGGATGCAAAACTATGAAGAGTAATGGCTATATGTATAGTGTAAGGCTCATCTAACTTTATGCGTTTTTTTTTCTTTAGCAAATAGTCATGTTCAATAAATACGGATAGTACATAATTTTTGACCCAATATTCTTTGTCTAGTGCAATAATGCATTCGAACTTTGACAAAGAATCATTTATCAACAAAATACAGCTAACATTGTACTATTAAACTTTTCTTCTAGATCGCTCATAGATCTCACACTAAATTAGAATATTATAATATTAATAATTTAACTCTCCCTTTCTCTCCAATTTCTCCTAGACCTCTCTCCTCCTTTTCCACTTTCTTTGTCCTCCTTTTTGCTTAACTAAAAAGTCTGATTATGTATCACTTGATTAAGGGCTAAATATATTTTTGTGAAAATATGGTTAATATCATTTCATTAAAAAAATTTAAAATTCTAAGTAAACAGTTGAATACTTGAATCAAATTATTTATTCCATTTCATTTTCTTTCTTTTCTCACTTCTATTATCATTCCTTTAAACTTATTTCTAACAAACCAAGTACAACCTTGTCCGAGAATCAGATCAGTCAAAATACATATGTAATTATACTAGCTAGGCCTCTGTAGCCATGAAGTCACAGGGGTAGGAGTAGAAAGAAGATAAATCAATATTGAAAATTAAGAAAACAGGAACTCTTATCTGTCCAACACCAGAGTTAGACATTTGATTTAATATTGATTTATTTATTGGATGTGATTTCCCCAAAACAAATCTAGGGACAAAGATTATGAGCTAATTAATTGAAATTGTTTGGTACATGTAAAACTAACCTTTCAAGAAAGCAAAAGACATGACATGTGATATTTTAAAACCAGGGATGGATTGAGTAGGTGAGTCATTGATTAATGTGGAAACCAAATAAATAATGTTGGAGAATTTATATATGTGTAATTTAATACAGAGGATATAGTAGTCATAGGATATATACGATTCCTTAATTCATACCCTATTATATGTTTCTCCCACAAGTTCTTCTAACTCTGTTTACAGTTTGGGTTCTAGTGAGAAAAAGGGAGGAAAAGAACTAAAAATAAAAATAAAAAACAAAAAAAAAAAAGCAAAAAGGAAAAATCTTGTATCCGGAATGGATTCCTACAACAACAACAACCAAAAAAAAAAAAACAAAAACAATAAAAAAACAAAAGAAAGAATTTGTTTTGTATGGAAAATGGAAGAAACTTGGATTTGTGGAGGGAAAGAAAGAAAGTTTAAAGGAATTTTATTTTCTCTTATTTAGATTGAAACAAAAAAAGATAAAAAAAATTTCAAAAAAAATAAAAATTTGTTTTGATGTTATGTTTTAGTATATAAAATATAGTCACATTAATTAATAAAATAAAAAATGTGAAAATAAAGTTTTATAAACTTTTAGGAAAATTATTTTCTTCTTTCTTTTTTCATGACTTTTTCTTTGTAATTTTTTTCCTTTAAAATTCAGATTTCAAACAGAGCCTAAAGTTAGTTTAGAAAGATTTATAATTATCACAAAAATGTATGAAATTTGTAAAATTCTTTAAGGGGATGGCTACGGTAGGGCGTCTCTACGTAGGATCATGCTTAATTATCGTTGGATGGGAATCTGTGGGGAATAACAGGAATCTGTGGAAAATCTATTTATATACAGATTCCCATCCAACGGTGAATAGACAGGGTCCTACGTAGGGACGCCCCTACTGTAGACGCGCCCTTTCTTTAAATGAAAGTTTTTTAACAACTTGAGGAGAATATTTGTTTTATTCTTTTCTCTTAATATTCTTTTGCCAAAATGCAAGTGCCAAATTGAGCCGTAAAGTCCAGCGAAATTTAATTTAGCTAGCTACTAACTCCTCTTCAGGGAAAGAATCCAAAATAAAAATTTTCTTAGGCTTTATTTAGAACCCAGATTTTGAGTGGAAAAAAAAAAAAAAAAATTGAAAGGAAAAGGAAAGAAAAAAAAACAGAGAAAAAAAAAATGAAAATTTTCATTAGCGTGTTTCTATTGCCACTCCATTGGATCTTTCCGTATATTCGAGGCCATAGTCGGCATCTCTGATAGTTGGCATCTCTAACTCAGATCCACAACTCCATCAAAAAAAATATTTCAAAGTAAGAATGAGAACTAGAAAAATCAATCAATGACCTTGGATTGTGAAGCTCTGGAAAGTCATGGCAGTGAGTCAATGGACGAAGTGAGTTAGATCTTCAGTGATTCAAATCTGAGAAACTCCGACTAAGAGACCTCACCTGACTGAGGCGCGCCAGTGAAGGGGGAGGAAGAGGAGAATGAGGCGGTAAGAAGAGAGATGAGAGGTTTTGGGGAATAACAAGATTTTAAAGGAGAATGACTGGTCTAATCAACTTACTTAATGTTGTTATTTTGACGATAATGTACAATAAAGACAAATTGTTCATGATTTTAATTTTCCTCACCATATATTTTGGAAAGTGAAAATCCTCGATTCTTTACTAATTTTTCCTTTCGATTTTTTTCTTTACTTTTTTCTTCCTCTTCTTTCTTAATTCTAAACATAAAAATATGAGAATCCTTCTGCAAAAAATTTTTGGGCTGCATAGCGTTTTGGCCAGTTTTAGGCCCATAATTCAATATATATCTATAACCCACTTTTTATAGCCGAATGACCCATGTAAAGACTCGTTGGAAGTTTATACCAAAAATATCCTTACTGAACCATCTTCTCTAACTTTTCACACTCTAAGAAAAAAAAAAAATCTCTACTACGATTTTCTTCATTCATAAATCATCACCAACATCAACTTCTTCTTCTTCGAGAGTGTCAACGCTGGAGCTTTACCATTGTTGGATATGGAGTGGATTTCAATCTAAAATGATCCTCAGTCTATAAGTTCATCCAGAAACATCAAAGTTTTGTCAATAAAGATTGAAGTTCCATTGAAAAGTTTTCAAATTATATTGACGAATGTGCAGATCCAAAGGTAAATCAATACCGATTGATCTTCACTTTTTTGATTAATTTGTGTTTTAGGTTTTTAGTAGATTCATTTGTGTTATTTGGTTGTTTTTAGGTGAAATACTTAGATTCAATCGTTTTTGAGGTTCTAGTTTTTAGTAGATTCAATTGAAAATTTAGGAGTTTTTTTTTTCATTGATGAATTTCTATCTTAGTTCATGATTGTGGTGAAAAATATGAGTTTTGATATATGTTAGATCTGATCTAACTCAAGTGAAATTCGGTTCATAGCTTTTTATATGTGGTACATAGAATTTTGAATACAGTTTATGATATTATTGTTCTGAGATTCTAGTTTTTGGTATATTCAATTGAAAATTTAGGGGTTTTTATTTTTAATTGAGGAATTCCTATTTTAGTTCATAATTGTGGTGAAAAATATTAGTTTTGATATTTGTTAGATGTGATCTAACTCATATAAAAATTCGGTTCCTAGGTTTTTATATTGTTGACCTTTTAGGTTTCAATCTAATTTTGACGTTAACAAACATGTGATTAAGAACTAATGACTTACTTGAGTATGTAGCAAAATTGATGAACAAACCGCGAAAGATACTCAAGAAGAATTATGGAGAGAAGAGTTTGAAACATGAAGACCATCAAGATCAATGATACAAGACTTAGTTAGAAAAATGGTAAAAGTATTTAGTCTTGTATGAGAGTTTATGTTTGCACATCCTATGATCTTTTATGGGCTCAAATTTTATAACAAAAAGATTTTTCAAATCAAAGTTCTTTTCAAAATATTCATTTGATTTGAAAAATTATTTGCACACTTTTAAAGTAAGTTCTATGATCATTAAAAGTTACAAAATTTGATTTAGGACAAAAAGAGATA
>JXTC01000157.1:7917-28302 GCA_002914845.1 Trema orientale
AGTTTTCGCATAAGCCGCATGAACCCACCATGCATTCCACCCTGGCTATGTCTCCCACTTTGAATTTGGTTACGTTGTTGCCAACCTTTGTTACTTCGCCTACTATATCATGCCTGAAAAGTTTCATGATGACCAAAATTAATGTACTATTTAAAAAGTTTCTTTCAAAAACTTTAATTAAAAGCTAACTTTCTAGCGGAGAAGATAGAAGACCATTTCAATTATTATCAGTCCTTTTTTTTTTCCTCGGTATGTAAAAAGCTAAAAAGTTAGAACAAATAAATAAATAATAACGCTTACCCAGGAACGAATGGATAGATGGTCATGCCTACTTCATCTTTGGCAAAGTGAAGGTCGGAGTGACAAATGCCACGGTAGAGTATCCTAAGGTGATATCATTGTCACCATTGGCCCTGTGCCCAAAAATTGAAGACTTAGATATATATATATATATATATATATATATACACACACATATAAGTCAAATTACTCGAATGTATAGAGTTTTAATTAAACTCCAGTAGTTGATTACAGGATTATAATTTGGGAGAATAGGAGGTCTATATATACGTGGATTGATTAGTACCTTCTAGTAAATTGGAAGGAGAAGAGAATTCCCGAGGAGTCTCTAGCAGCCCATCCGTAGGCATTAATATGTTGTCCTGTTGCAGCTGATGGCAATTCAGACATTTTATTTTTTTACTTTGTTTAAGATATTATTGTAAAACTTATATATGAGAGAGATTGAGGTGTGGAAACTGGATTGATTAGTAGCAGATGAAGAGTAGTGTACTTTGTATTTTATAAAGAAGATATTGGTGGTAATATGCTCATTACATTCCTATATATATAGGAATAGGATAAAAATGGGTTGAGGCGCAAGAAATGTAATTGAAAATGGTCAATTATTTCGATAATTTTGTCGAATTGTCGAAGCCCTTAAAGCAATAACAAGATAAATATTAACATATATAGTACGCAACAAACTTTTCTACGCTCGACAATAAGATGCTTGATGTTCAAGTCGTACATCTTTTCAACTTTCTCAAGTCTAAGAAATTTCAACGAGTCCATTATAGAAAATTAAATACCTCACCATTTTTTATTTCACTAGCTGTATCATTGTCCCTAGCAACCTTGTTTGGAATATAGATTTTTGAAAGTAACAAGTTCTTAGGAATTTCATTTTTTCTTGTTTGGAATCAAACAAAAAAAGGTAGAAAATATTATGAAAAAAAGCCAAAGTTAGATTTGAAACCATTTTTTAGTATATAGATTTTTAACAAATTAATTAGAAAAGTAAAAAAATTTCAAAATAAAGTTAAATAAAATTTTAGGAAAGTATTTCTCACTCTTTTTTTTTTTTTTGAATTTTCTGTCACTATTTTTTTTCCTCCAAAAATCGAGGTTCCAAATAGAGCTAGTGGCAGGGCACGAGAGAAAAAGAAATAAAAAAGAACAATTTAGGGAGAGATCTGATTTTGGGTTGGGGAAGAAATGGCAAAAAACCTGAAATTATAAGATAAATGGATGAATCTAGGAGTTTTTTAGGTCACGATATTTTCAATGAGTCTGTTTGATTCACCAATTCTATCCCATTCAAATAGATTACTTATTGAAATTGGTGTTTGTTTCAACAATTCCAGTTTTTCCATTCAAATAATCCGTTGGAATGAGTGTTTATTTGAATAATTCAGTTACCCATTCGAATGACACATTCTTTAAAAAAAATCATTAGAATGGATTTTTTGTTCTTGGAATGAGAATGAAACTTAAGGGTTGTTTTCAAATGATTCATTCTAATGTCTCACATTCTAATTACAACTCATTCTACTCTATTTTAATTCAAATGTCTCTCATTCTAATTATAACGCATTTCATAATTTTCATTTAAATATACCCATTCAAATGGATGAACCAAATGGGGCCAACTCATTCCACTCTAGTTTTTCAAATTCTAGGTGTGTTTTTGTGAATTGCAACGGAGACGACAACAACAATACAAATCATGATGATAAACGACCAATCTCTTAATTAGTGGCTGTTTCAGTCACAGTAATAGGTAAATTGCTTACTAAAAGAAAGATAAAATCGGTTGAATTGTTTGATAGCTGCCAAAGACTAGGAAAAGAAAGAAAGCTATTCAAAAAACGTAAACCACTTTAACGCTTTAAAACTCCATCATATGGCATACGAGTGTTAATTGAATTGCAGCAAAAAAGAATACACGACCCAAAAGTGAGACGCGTCCTTCTTTGCACCATTTCAATCATCTATATATATACATAGATAGGAGTTAATCTTATAACTAGCCCCGAATTATTACTCGAGACCAATTTATTTGGCCTCTAAACTTCAAAAAGTCCCGACTTTAGTAC
Source organism: Trema orientale (assembly GCA_002914845.1). Taxonomy (NCBI): domain Eukaryota; kingdom Viridiplantae; phylum Streptophyta; class Magnoliopsida; order Rosales; family Cannabaceae; genus Trema; species Trema orientale. The sequence continues at coordinate 10,296 of JXTC01000157.1, forward strand.
TGAATTTTTTATTTTGTCTCATTTAACCCCTTTTGTTATTCTTTTGTTATAAATGGACAAAAAAATCCTCATATTACCTCCGAACTATACCCAAAATCCCATTTTAGCCCATAAATTTTGAAAGGGTTTATTTTGGCAACCAGTCTATCAAGACGTCTCATTTTAAACCATATCATCTCTTTATTGTTAAAAACATATGAAAAAGAATATGAGACACTCAAGTGGGGATTTTAAAAAGCATTTTAGGCATATCACTTTTATTAAATAAGTTCTCGATTTNAATGGATTTTTTGTTCTTGGAATGAGAATGAAACTTAAGGGTTGTTTTCAAATGATTCATTCTAATGTCTCACATTCTAATTACAACTCATTCTATTCTATTTTAATTCAAATGTCTCCCATTTTAATTATAACGCATTTCATAATTTTCATTTAAATACACCCATTCAAATGGATGAACCAAATGGGGCCAACTCATTCCATTCTAGTTTTTCAAATTCTAGGTGTATTTTTGTAAATTGCAAAGGAGACAACAACAACAATACAATATCCAAGACCCCAGACAGCACGCCTCTAACAAAAAGGAAAGAGAAGGCCGACTTTTCTAAAAAGAGAAAAGTTGCCTTCGAAGACGTCCTGACCAGCTCGCCTCTTCCTTAGCCTTCCATGCCTACGAGCCAGCCCGAACCAGCCAAGGAACTAGCTACTTCCTCTGCGGGAGCTAGCCAGGCTGACAAGGATGAAGAGATCCTCGCACATCTTCGTCAACTATCAGAAAAGGCTGGCTTGAGTGCGGCCTTCATTGATCGCTTCACCTCCGAAGAAGGCTGAGAGAAGATGAAGAAAAGGTCCCCTAAGGTCGTATTCAGTGCCGCAATACGAATGCTCGCAAATGTAAGTTTTAAGTTCTTAATTCTTTAAATTCTTCAACGCTTTTCTCGTGCTAATACATACTTCAGACTGATGCAGCCACTGTGCTAATGTATGATCCAGTCTTCGAGTGCATGGAAGAAGGTGAGAAGGTCAAAGAGATGGCCCAAGTACTCGAGGATCTAAAGAAGATTCGTGAGGATGAGAAGAGCTCCTTCGAGTCGGAGAAACAGCAGCTGCGCGAGGACCTAGCAAAGGAAAAACTCGAGAAGGAGAGGCTCGAGGAAAAAGTCAAGGAACTTGAGAAAACCATCTCCAAACATCCGAATGCTCTAAAAGAAGCGGCCAAGGAGGTAGGTCGCAAAGCAGTGGAGGAGTTCAAGGCCACTGAAGTCAAAGAAATTGAAGAAAAAGCCAGCAACATTGCCTCGTCAACCATTATCTATAATATATACTGCGAGCATCCGGAGTTTGACTTCTCAATCCTTGGTGATGATGTCGTCGAGCTCGTCAAGAGTTAGAAGGAGGCAGAAGCTATAGAAAAGGCGGCGAACACAGGAGCGAGCACTTCCGCGCAGTAGTAGATAATACATTTTATAGTTTTGTAATATTTAAGACAAATGTGGGCTTGTCCCGTTATTATTTTGTAATATACTTTGCTCGCACACGAGTGCGGGCTTTAATCCAAGTATTTTTTTTCGAATGTCTATTCCTGCAAAATGAAAGCAACGTTTACATTACATAAATAATATAAATGTGCATAATTTAACCAAGTAGTCAATCACTGAGTGACTGATCGGTACGCTATTGCGATTCGAATCCGACTAACTTAAAACGAGTTTTAAGTATTAGGATAGGTTAGGTCACTTAAGAAAAATAACGAGTGTGAGTGATGCAAACTCAATATTTGTTTTTCAAAAGTTTCATGTCAAAATAGAATATAGCAAGATGTTACATCGAACAATGAACGTTTTGCTTAGTTACTTTGCTGTTCGAGGAGGGAAATTGCGTAATACGACATGATATGACATGAAGCGAGGAGAAAATCCTAAGATTTTAAGAAATTTTAGAAATTCGGCGATCTAAAATTCCGACCCCTCTAAATGAACGTTTTGCATAGTTCCTTAGGAAGCGAGTAGGAGATGACGATCTGATCCCACTAACCCCCGAGTTTTATGGTGTTCGATGACTGCCATAAAACTATAAAAGTCAAACGAAATTAACAAGTACAATACGATGATAAATCGAAGTAGTGTGAAGAAATGACATCTTTATTGATGAATTCCGATAAATAACAAGATGTTTCAGGCATTTTTGAAGATCTATGAAGATATACATGAAGATTTATTGATAATATCGACGAAGTTGCTCTACATTCCATGCGTGCTCGATCTTTTGGCCTCCAATTCGAGCAAGCTTGTAAGTCCCAGGTCAAATGATGGCATCAATAACATACGATCCTTCCCAAGAAGGGCCAAAAACACCAGCACCATGCTCTTTAGTGTTAGGTAGAACTTGTCGAAGAACAAGATCACCAACGTCGAATTCTCTATTTTAACTTTAGAATTGTAATACGCCGTTGATATGATGCAATCCGTAATTGAGACTGTTCGCGCCTTTCTTCCAAAAGATCGAGCTTAATCCTCATCAATGCATTATTCTGATCATACTCATAAGTAAATCGTCGAAGAGAGCTCGCACCTACTTCAACTGGCACTATGGCTTCGTAGCCATAAGCTAAAGAGAACGGACTTTCTCCAGTAGTGGTTCGTTGGGTGGTACGATAAGCCCATAATACTTTGGGAAGTATATCTAGCCAAGCTCCCTTGTGTTCCTCTAGCTTCATCTTCAAGTTTTGTTTAAGTATCTTATTTACAGCTTCGATTTGACCATTGGCTTATGGATGGACGACTGCGGAGAAGCTTTTCTTGATACTTAAGTTATCGCAGAAGTTGTGAAACTCGTCGCAGTCAAATTGCTTCCCATTATCAGAGATTATAATATGTGGTATACTATAATGACAGATTATAGACTTGTAAACAAAATCTATCATCTTCTTTGTAGAAATGGTACTTAAAGCTTCAGCTTCCGTCTATTTAGTGAAGTAATCTATGGTGACTACTGCATATTTCAGTCCATCTCGTGCCAATGGGAGTATTCCAATAATATCTATTCTCCAAACTGCGAACGGCCATGGGCTAGTCATCGAAGTTAAAGGAACAGGTGACATTCGTGGAATAGTTGCAAATCGCTGACATTTGTCACATTTTCGAGCGAATTCCATTGCATCTTTTTTCATAGTGGGCCAGAAATAACCTTGTCTGAGAGCTTTGTTCGTGAGTGCCTGCCCCCCAGAATGATTCCTACATATCCCTTCATGAATTTCCTTCATAATGTAGTAGGCCTGCTCTTCGTCAACACATACCAATAATGGCGAGCTAAAACTTCTTCGATAAAGTTTCTCATCGTAGATAATATAGCGAGCTGCCTTCATCCGAAATCGCTTTGCATCGTCTTTATTCTCGGAAAGTTCGCCATCTTGTAAGTACTTCATTATAGGATCCATCCATGTAGGTCTCTGATGAATTAGCATGGTTACTTGAGGCTCCACTTCGATGCTTGGTTTTGCGAGGAATTCAACTGGAACTACCTTTAATAGTTCAGTGTCTTTTGTCGAGGCGAGCTTGGCTAGAGCATCCACCTGAGTATTTTTGGTTCGAGGAAGAAGTTGAATGCTGTAAGCAGTAAACATTGAAAACAGTCATTGCACCTCTTGTAAATATGCGACCATTCTTCCCCCTCTTGCTTGATAATCGCCAATCACTTGAAAAATCACCAACTGAGAGTCACTGTACACTTCAATCATCTCGACCTTCATTTCTTGTGCGAGCTTGAGTCCAGCTATCAACGCTTCATATTCTGCCTCATTATTTGATGTTGGAAATCCGAATCGGAGTGCACAATGTATACTATGCCCTTCAGGACTAATTAGCATTAAGCCCGCACCAGCTCCACTTTCATTTGACGACCCATCGACGTAGAGTTTCCACAACCTTGATAAGTCTAGAACAGGTTTTTTGATTTCCTCGATGGGAAGATTGACATCATAAGTAAACTCCACAATAAAATCTGCGAGAGCCTGACCTTTGATCGCAACACGAGGTCGAAAATTGATATAGAATTGGCTTAGCTCAACCGCCCACTTGAGTAGTCGTCCCAAAGCTTCCGGTTTTTGTAAGACCTACTTTAGTGGAAAGTTTGTGAATACGTCGATAGTGTGCGCATGAAAGTAAGGTCGAAGCTTCCTAGATGCGATGATTAGTGCTAACGCCAACTTCTCCATCTCTAGATATCTAGTCTCGACATCTAATAATCTCTTACTTATATAATAGACAGGTCGCTGTATATTTTCTTCCTCTCGAATTAACGTAGCACTTGTCGCGTATTTAGAAACTGCGAGATATAATTATAGCTTTTCTCTCGATTTTGGTTTTGACAAGAGTGATGGAGAACCCAAGTGTTTTTTCAGTTCTTGGAACGCCTGCTCGCATTTCTCGGTCCACTCAAACTTCTTCGATCCTTTCAGCACTTCGAAGAATGGTTGGCATTTATTAGTGAATTTTGATACAAAACGACTTAGTGCGGCCACTCTTCCAGCCATGCTCTGCACGTCTTTTAGTTTGCGAGGTGACTGCATATCAATCAATGCTTGTGTCTTCTGTGGATTAGCTTCGATACCTCGCTGATTGACCATGAATCCCAGAAATTTCCTAGATCTTACACCAAATGCATATTTCTGAGGATTCACCTTCATCTGATATTTTCGAAGAATTTTGAACATCTCATCAAGATGTTTGATATGATTTTCAGCTTTCTTCGACTTCACCAACATATCATCAACGTATACCTCCATTGTCTTACCAATTTGTTTTGCAAACATCATATTGATAAGGCGCTGATAAGTTGCTCCTGCGTTGATGAGTCCGAAGGGCATCTTCTTGTAGCAATAGAGTCCTTGATCAATAATGAACGAAGTATACCCCTCATCCAATTTGTACATAGGGATCTGGTTGTATCCAGAATATACGTCCATAAAGCTTAAGAGTTCGTGACCTGACGTCGCGTCTACAAGCTGATCGATTCTTGGGAGTGAAAAACTGTCCTTCGGGCAGGCTTTGTTGAGATCGGAGAAGTTGATACAAGTTCTCTACTTCCCATTGGGTTTCTTCACCAAAACTGGGTTTGCGAGCTAGTTCGGATAAAAAGATTCACTGATGAATTCAATTTCGAGCAGCTTGTCCACCTCTTCCTTTAATGCGACATAATATTCTGGATCCATTGCCCTTCTTTTCTATCACACTGGCTTTTTTGTTATATCTATGTTGAGGCGATGGCACATGACATTCGGATTAATCCCTACCATGTCCGAATGTTGCCATGCGAAGATGTCCAAATTCGACTTTAGAAAAGCGACCATCGTAGCTCGCATAGGTTCCTGAAGCTTTACCCCGATTTTAAGCACTTTTGAAGACTCATCGATTAATAAGTCTTCCAAATCTTCTATGGGTCTAGTTTTGACTTCTTCATCGATTTGTCAAGGGTCGAGATCTTCGATTGACGCTTTGATCGATGCTTCGCTTTGTAGCTGGACCATCATTCTGCGAGGTGTTGCATCTTTTGCTGCGAGCTTCAATGAGTTATTATAACAAGTTCGTGCGTCGTATTGGTTACCTCGCACTTCGCCTACTCCGTGCTGTGTTGGGAACTTCATGGCGAGATGATAAATTGAAGTGACTACTCCAAGTTCTCTTAGAGTTGGTCTTCCTAATACAGCATTAAATGCGGAGGGGCAATCTATAACCAAGAATTGAGTCATTACCGTTGAAACGCAGGATAAGTTCCAACGTTGACTATTAACTCAATCATGCCCCTAGGCATTATGCTATCCCCAGTAAATCCGTAGAGTGGAGTGACGGCAGGTTTTAAGTCACAGTCACTTAACCCCATCTTCTTGAAGGCATCATAGTATAAGATGTCGACAGCACTTCCATTATCGATTAATACTCGCCATAACTAAGTGCTTCCACAATTGATCTTAATCACTAGTGCGTCATTATGTGGGTAATGGACCTTCCTCGCATCCTGCTCCGTGAAGGGGATGTCTATATCGGGTACTCGTTGGAGCTTTTATGGTCGCTGCTCAAGATGCATGACATTTGTCAATGGCTGTTGTCGAGCTTCTCTTGCATATCTATCCTGTGCCCTCCTCGAATCTCCACCAACATGCCCTCCATAAATTGTTCGCACTTCTCGCTACACTTCGGGAGGTCGCTGTTGGTTTTCTTCTCTTCTTTCGTTATTTTGTCGAGTGTACTGTCATAGTCGCCCTTCTTTAATTAATCTTTCGATCTCATCTTTCAGGGCGTAGCAATTGTTGGTGTCATACCCAATATCATTATGATATCGGCAGAACTTGTTGGGATCATGTTTCGCTCTTTCCCGTTTAATTGGCTCCGGTTGACGATATCGCTCCTGTTGATTTGTGACCGCATAGATATGATCTATGGGTACATTCAACTCAGTATAGTTGTTGAATCTTATGGGAACCTTTAGAACTTCCTATCTCTTCAATTCGGGCTACTTCTCAGTTGGCTGCTCGTTTTTTCTCTTGTTTGGCTTTTTGTAATTGTTGTTGTTGTTGGTCATGGTCGCATCTTTAGTTGAATATTTTCCTCCTCCCTTCGTCTTGTGAAGATTCTCACGTGAAGATTCTACTCTTAGATGACGACCAACTCGTAGATAGAAGTCCTCAGGAGTTCTGTATTTCTGCTCGAGCAACTCTTCCCAGAGTTTAGTTTCAGCTTGCACCCCGGCCATTAGCAGAGTTAAGACTCCTCTTTCAGGCGGGTTGCTGACTTTCGCCAATTCTGAGGTAAAGCGATTAAGATAAGATCGCAGAGTTTTTTCTGGACCTTGTCGAATGGCAAATAAACTGATTAATGGAACAGTGAAATTTTTGGCCGCCTGAAATTGTCTTAAGGACGTAATTTGAAGTTGTTGCCAAGATGAGATTGAACCAGGTTGGAGTCCTCGAAACCACTTCTTCACTGCTCCCGTGAGGGTTACAGCAAAACATCTGCATCGTGCGAGGTCATCGACTCGACGAAACTCCATCAGGTCACTGAAGTGGTCCATATGATCCTGTAGATCAGTTTTCCCATCGAAAGTATTTATGTTGGGAAGTTTGAATCCAGTAGGTAAAGCAGCAGCTCGAACTTCCTCGTTAAATGGCGATTGACGATACCCACCAGCGAGCTCATCATCCCAACCAGCTAGTGCATCTAATGCGATCCTCAAATTATGAACATTGATGTTTGGAGGAAGAGTATTAGCTGGTGGCAGGGGGGTCCTTGATCGTTGTTACGGTATACGACAGGTTGATCAGGAAGGGTCTGCTGCGACCATTGTGAAGACTCTACCGTAATAGTGCGACGAGATCGACTTCGGTCGTGATGATGCGATATTGATCGCTCACGGCTACGCCACTGTTCCAGGTGTTGTCTCAGGTCCACAGGGTTTTGCCTTGGCTCTCTACTGATCCTCTCGATTGACGATTCTGCTCGCTGCTTAGACGATTATGATTGACGGTTGTTCTCTGAGAAGGTTGTCCACGATCACAATCAGTGCTCGAACTTCCAGTACCAGATTCTTATGGCAAGTCTGCGACCTTGCCTTTGCCCTTAGAGATGCGATCTGTGTGACGCTCCTATTGGGCTCTAGGCTGGTCGCGATTTCCTACTTCTCGGATCCGAATTCCTTTCTCGGGTTGTCGAGCAGGACTATCTCTGGGGTGTTCTTGTTGTGGTGGAGTGACCATCTGTCCTTCAGCAAGTCGTCACAGAGAATCACTAATCTGGTTAGTAATTTGCTGAAGGTTCACTAGAACATCCTCTATGCGGTCCTGTCTTTGGACAATATTCTCTGGTGCGGTCGCAGCAGATTGGTCCTGAGTGGAATCGATCTGTGTAGCAGCAATGCTTTGGGGTTGGCTAGCTCCAGCGTTTCTGGTAGTGTTCCTGGTGTTTGCCATTGTTGAAGCGAAATTGACACTGTTTGCTGGAATAGCCCTCCTTCTAGCGCCAATTATTGACGGAGGCTTTGTCAACAATGAATTTAAGAAATTATGAGATGTGGCTTGTGTGTGAAAAGGAGTTGACAAATTAAAGCAAATAAAGAGACACAAATTTTATAGTGGTTCAGCCCCAAAAAAGATGAGCCTACATCCACTGTTCTTCACTATTTTCTGGAGAATTACAAGAGTTTCTCTTAGTCTCAAGGTAAGAGCAGAGAGAATTACAGAATGTAATGAGGTGTTTGTGAAGAAATTGTGTCGTCAATTACAATGAGATCAAGCCACTTTTATATAGAGGAGGATGGCTCAAGGTTTCCTAATTGCATAAATGGGTAAGTGTATAATCAGAAATACAATTTTGGGTAAATATAGAATTGGGTAACATCTCGAATTAAAAGGGATTACTCGATCTCCATTCAGAAGCTTGTTTCCTTTTCTTTGTTGATTACCTGTCTGAAGACGCATGATATAACTTCCTTTTTATGCTGGTCGCACCTATCTCCTTTGGAGGAGGTCGCATTTTAATCAAAAGAACACATATGCGACCTGGTACAACCCGATTATGGACTTTTCTTTCTTGGCGTTGACCGATATGGATTTAAGATCGCATAACAGATACCATATGGTACCCTATAGCATTACTCCTTCAAAAATCGTAGTCCTACCAAAATACATCTTTCTCTTATTCTTCTCCTCTCCTAATTATGCCATCAGTTTAGTAATCCCATATTGGTGCCAACCATTATACTTCCCTTTATTTGGCCCATCATGTATTGCTCTATGCATCTAATTGTACCATCATGTTTTTCTCCTGATTACATCTAAAATATTTTAACTGCAGGTGAAGACCTTGAAGCTGTTGTCTTTTTGACCTCTTTAATCCTAGGTACTTTTTCTTCATAGAGTCCCAAATTTGGTTGAAGGTTTCTTCGCAAAGAATGGTCTCCAAAATTGAGCGATCAATTGCTTAGAATAGATAGTTCTTTGCCTTCTGATCCTTCAACCACTACCCTTCTATCTCTATGTAGATTTGTCATTGTGCAAGCTGCTGGTTCTGCTATGCCATAAAAGATTAGCTGCCAATACTCCTTAGACCTTAAGAAATTCTCCATTAATATGTTCTAATGTTCATATTGACCATCAAAACAAGGAGATAGTTGGTTGAACAAAGTTGTCGGCGACCATGGATAAATGCTGCTGCAAAATAAAGGTTGTTGCAAAGATAAAGCGACAAATCTTTTTTACTCTCACAAGTCACAACCTCAACTTTAAAAAAAAAAAAAATTACTTTCTCAGCTTTCTTTTTGATACTTTGACCATTACCAACCAAGTTCTGGTTATACTGATAAAACAAAATTGAGCAGAGCAAAAATGAACTAAAGAAATAGAGAATTAATTGAGTTATTTTATTTTTGCTAAGACTAGCCTATATACAGGTACAACTGGCTGACTCGACAAAAGACATTATTATATATAACTAAAGTGGAGGAGAAAAACACTATAGAAAGAACAACAAGGAGGGCTTTTTGTCATTTCACTACTTATTTATTTATTTATTTTTCCAGATTTTAATGTTGTGTTTTTACGGTTTTACCCTCGGGCTAAGAAGAGGAATGGATTTTGGGTGAGGGTGTTTTGCTATTCTTAGGTAGGTTACGTGCATTAATGATGGTGTGGTGGATTACACGAATCCCTCTCATTCATGTATTTTTTTTTCTTTTTAATTTATCTTCTTCTGCTTTTGACTTTTCCACATCTTCTCTCTCCCTCTCTCTTTCTCTCCTTTGTTCTATGTGTCTTTCTATTTACTTCTATTCTGATTATTCTTTTCTTTTTCCTTTGTGTTTCTCCGTTTATTCGATTTAAGTTATAGCTTCTCTTTTTTTTTTTTGTTATTTTAAGTTTTTTTTTTGTTTTTTTTTCTTTTGAGTTTTATTTTCTTCTTCCCCTGTATGCTGCAATTTTTGTTTGTTTTTTTCTTAATTTTTTATTCTTTGTTTTTTGATCTTTTATTGGTGGACTTGGATTTTTTTGCATGGAACTAAGCCGCGTTGAGACTTTCTTTCTTTTCTGGTAATTTCGCTCCCTAAAACTTTATTTTTCTATGATTTTTTTCCTATTATTATTTGCCAATTATCCATTATTGTGTATTAAGGTTTTGACTTTGTTAGTATATTTAATGCTTGTTGTTGTTCTTGATCTATATCGTTCCAGAAATTTTCAATGATTTTTTTTAGGGCTGATCTACTGTTTTTGCTTTTTGGGTTTATTTTGGGATGTCATCCAGGTTTTTTTCGAGCTTTTATATGCAAATATAGGCTTTTTTATCATGGTTTTTGGACCTTTTTAGAGATTAGGCTCCATTTTTATATTACCTTGGTTGGGCTTTTTTTTTTGTTTTTCAAAATGTCGTGATATTCTTACCGTTTTGTTTTTTCGTCATAATCATGATTAATATATATAAATAGGTGAGTTTTCAAAAGGTATTTTTGTTAAATTTGACTAATTTGAAAATAAACTTACAATAACAAGTCATATCATTCAATATATTAATTTTCAATTCATTTTTTTATTTCCCTTTTGAAAATTTAATTTAAAGTTTATTTTTTTAATTACCTTTAATTTAAAACTCTATGTACTATTGTATCTTCAATATTTCATAAAATCTTATTTTACTGTATAAAAGGTAAAATCCAAGTAGCATAATTCTCATATTATGAATAAGTTGTTTTTTTAAATTAAAAAAATTATGAATAAAGTAATTATATTGAAAGAAAATTTGTTTAAAAAAAATTATGCGTGAATCAGCTTAAAATTTGTACATCTTTTGTTGTTTTTTTTTCCTAACGAATAAGATAGTTGAGAGTGATTTGAGATTATTATGTATTTTCACTAATTTCATTTTCTTATAAATAAAAAATAAAAAAATTGACCAGCTCATTAGGGTACTTATTTTTTGTTTTAAATAACTTTCTATATTTATATATTTATTAATTATAAGAATTTTTTTTAGTAAATTTACTAATATTATTCTAGCCATTAGATTAAAATCCAATGGCCCAAATTAGAGTACCCATCCATAGAGTAAAAACAAAAATCTCCATTGAAATATCACCCATATATGTATATATGTGTGTGTGTGTGTGTGTGTGTGTTTGTAGTGATCTATGGATATGTTGGTTTTATATTTTTGAGTTTCCACAGTATTTTCTAGAGGATTCTCGGGTTTTTTTTTTTTCTCTTCTTGATATATCTTACACTCTATTTTTTCGTATGTTAATGATGACCTCTGTTTTTGTTATTAATACTCTGTCTTTTTGTATTTATGATTTTGGTGTTGTTTACAAAATTAAATTAATGTTGTTTTATTTTTTTCCGTGTTATTTAAATTAAGGAAAAAAATTAAATGTAGAGTGGAAAAATGAAGGAATTTCATTTCTTAAATACATTTTTGAAGTTTATTTGATATAGTCAGATAATACTCTCTTTTTACTGTTTGTTTACTTTAGCTATTCGTACTCACCAAGTTTCTGACTTCTTCCCTTTAAATATTTTTTTTAATTACATATTTTTTTAAATATTTTTCTGACTTCTTAATGATGACCTCTATTTTTGTTATTAATACTCTGTCTTTTCGCATTTATGATTTTGGTGCTGTTTACAAAATTTAATTAATGTTGTTTTATTTTTTTCTGTGTTATTTAAATTAAGAAAAAAAAAGGAGGAAAAAAAATTAAAAGTAGAGTAGGGAAATGAGAGAATTTTATTTCTAAAATATATTTTTGAAGTTTATTTGATATAGTCAGATAATACTCTCTTTTTACTGTTTGTTTAGTTTAGCTATTCATGCTCATCGAGTTTCTGACTTCTTCCCTTTAAATATTTTTTTTAAATTACATGGTTGTTTGGAGTGCTGCCAACTATTTAGTTTGAATTTATTGCTTGTTACGTATACCTTACTCTTATTTGGTTATATACATGTTTTGATACTCTTCATATCCTACTTTCCTTGACCTTTTTCCTTCTTCATAACTGACTAAAATTACTGTGATCTTGTTTTATTGTTTTTGTTGTTGTTTTACCCTTATCTGTGATCTGTGGATAATCTGTATTTTCCTAAAAGTTAGTTGCGAGAGCTCTTATTGGAAGCACTTCAGGTATTACATATATTTATTACACTGTCTTCATCTGCCTTTATATCTGTTTTCCTTCTTTTAGTTATGTCTGTATTTTGTTATGTTGTTAATTAATGTCTATTTTTTGTGTTATTAATATACTATCGATACATTTATTTCATTATTGTTGTCTTGAATATTGTATGTCATTGGAATATTTCATTAAATTCTTTTATATTTTCGTTTACTTATATTTTATTCTGCCTTTAATTAATCTGTATTGTTTGACTTGCACTGATTATGTGTAAATATTTGTCTTTTATTTTTGGGTTGAATGTCGTAAAATGTTGTTATAGTTCTTTTAATGCTTTTGTAGTTCACATCTTTTTTTTTTCTGTCTTTTTAGTGAATCGTTTTATTTGGCTTTTATTTTTCTACCTTTTTTTTTTTTTTCTTTTTGTTGGCTAATTCTGTGTTCTCTTTTCTTAATTTCTTTTACTTAAACTTCCTTTTGACATAATATAAATTGTATAAAATAGCGTACACACAATTTATAGTTCACGAAACACCTAGATACAATATTCAAATGTAATTTTTTTCTTCAGATTTTGTATTTGGGAGTGGTCGAACATATTCAACCAAGATCGAACCCCTTTCTTAGACTAGTTGGTCGAGCTAATAGAGGAAAAGTTGACTGATTGTTGAATTTTTATCTCTTGAAGAGTGTCTATTGTTTTTTTTCTTTTTTGTCCCCTCCCTTTTAGTAGAGATTAGGAAACTTGCATATAGATATTTTAAGTACATATATAGTTGACATGGAAGTTAGAACAATATTACAGGAATCTTTAATACTTAATACCATAAACTAATGAAATGTATGACTCATCGGATAATTTATAATTTGTGGCCTCGCACATTTATTGATCATACGGTGCTGCCTGATGTGAGCATTTTCCATGCCGTGTTTAATTTGTGTTCTTTTTATTTAACTATCTCGTATGCAAGCAGTGAAATAATGCAAGACCAGGTGATCAAATGCAATATCGTTTCGTGATAAAGATATACATACGATTAAGACATGACTTTTCGTTTTTCCTTTTTTTCGTAATTATTATGCGATCTTAAATCTATATTAGTAAACGGCGAAAAAGGAAAGTAACTTTGTTCTCAAAGTCGCATATGTCCTCATTTGATTATGCGACTACTTTCGGATAACAAAATGCGATCAACACGAAAAGGGAAAAGCTTAAAATATAGGCAAAGATAAGGAAACAAGCTTCTTAATGGAGATCGAGTAATTTCCTTATTTGGTTCAAGGGATGTTACCCGATCGTGTTTTACCATAATTGTATTGTTCTGATTACACACTTACCCGTTTATGTAATNGTCTCCTTATTTACATTACTTTATCAATCCTTTTCACACACAAGCCACATCTCGCAATTTTCTATATTCATTGTTGACAAAACCTCCGTCAACAATTGGCACTAGAAGGAGGGCTATTCCAGCAAAGTAGTTTGTCATTCTTGCTGCTTCAACAATGGCAAACACCAGGAACACTACCAAAAATGCTGGATTTAGCCAAAACCAGCCTCAAAGCACTACAGCTGCGCAGGATAATCCTGTTCATGATCAACCTGCCACGACCGCACCAGAAAACATCGTCCAAAGACAAGATCGGATGGAGGACGCACTTGCAAACCTTCAACAAATCATCAGTCAAATCAATGATTCTCTGCGACGTCTCGCTGAAGGACAGATGGTCACTCCACCACAGCAGGAACGTCCCAAATATCGACCTGCTCGACAACCAGAGAGAGGAATCCAGATCCGGGATGCAGGAACTCGCGATCAATCTAGAGCCCAACAGGAGCGTCAGGTAGATCGCACTTCTAAAGGCAAAGGCAAGATTACAGACTTGCCATAAGGATCTGGCACAGGAAGTTCGAGCACCGACCGTGATCGTGGACAACTTTCCAGGAGAGCAACCGTCAATCGTAATCGTCAGAACAGCGAGCAGAATCGTCAATCGAGGAGCGTCTTCGAGAGGATCAGCAGAGAACCCAGGCAGGAACCGGCCGATCTGCGACAACACTTAGAACAGCGACGTAGTTGAGAACAATCCACGTCGCATCACCAAAGCCAAAGCCGATCTCGTCGCACAATTACGATTGAATCTTCACAAAAGTCGCAGCAAACCCAACCTGGCCAACCCGCGGCTATTCAACGTGATAACAATCAACGACCACCCCTGCCACCAACTAATGCCCTTCCTCATAACATTGATGTTCACAATCTGAGGATCGCATTAGAAACAATGGCTGGTTGGGATGATGAACTCGTGGATGGATATCGTTAGTCGCCATTCAACGAGGAAGTTCGAGCAGCAGCTCTTCCTTCTGGTTTTAAACTTCCCACCATAAACATGTTTGATGGGAAAACAGATCCACAGGATCATATGGATCACTTCAACGATCTAATGGAGCTCCATCGAATTAACGATCTTGCAAAATGTAGATGCTTCGCTGTAACTCTCTCAGGAGCAGCAAAAAAGTGGTTCCGAGGGCTACAGCCGGGCTCAATCTCTTCTTGGCAACAACTTCAAACGGCGTTTTTGAGGCAGTTTCAGGCTGCTAAAAGTTTCAATATTCCGTTAATCAGCCTATCAAATATCCACCAAGGTCCAGAGGAGACTCTGCAGTCCTACCTCAATCGTTTCACTTCTGAGCTAGCAAAAGTCAACAACCCACCTGAAGGAGGAGTTTTAACTCTACTAATGGCAGGAGTGCGAGCTGAAACGAAACTCTGGGAAGAATTGCTCGAACGGGAGTGCAGAACACTCGAAGATTTTTATCGACGAGTTGGTCGACATCTGCGAGTAGAATCTTCACGAGAAAATCTTCGCAAGACGAAGAGAGGAGCGAAGGATTCAACTAAAGATGCGACCACGACCAGCAACAACAATAATAAAAAGTTGAACAAGAGGAAAAGCGAGCAATCAACTGAAAGGCAGCCTGAATCGAAGAAGCAAGAAGTTCCCAGAGCTCCCATGAGATTTAACAACTATACTGAGCTGAATGCACCCATAGATCACATTTATGCGGTCACAAATCAACAAGAACGATATCGTCAACCGGAACCGATTAAACGGGACAGAGTGAAACGCAATCCTAACAAGTTTTGTCGATACCACAACGATATTGGACATGATACCAATAACTGCTACGCCCTGAAAGATGAGATCGAGAGGTTGATTAAAGAAGGATGATTAAGGCAGTACACTCGGCAAAACAATGAAAGAAGAGAAGAAAACCAGCAGCGACCTCCTGAAGTGCAACGGGAAGTACGAACTATTTTCGGAGGGCCGCACGTTGGTGGAGATTCGAAGAGGGCGCAAGATAGGTATGCAAGAGAAGCTCGACAACAGCCACTGACCAATGTCATGCATCTAGAGCAGCGACCACAAAAGCTTCAGCGAGTACCTGATATGGATATTACCTTCACAGAACAGGATGCAAGGGAAGTCCATTACCCGCATAATGACGCTATAGTCATTAAGATCAATTGTGGAAACACTCAGCTATGGCGAGTATTAGTCGACAATGGAAGTGCTGTGGATATCTTATACTATGACGCCTTCAAGAAAATGGGGTTGAGTGATGGTGATTTGAAACCCACTGTCACTCCGCTCTATGGATTTACTGGAGATAGTATAATGCCTAGGGGCATGATTGAGCTAATGGTTAATGTCGGAACTTACCCCCGAGTTTCGACATTAATGACTCAATTCTTGATTGTAGATTGCCCCTCTGCATTTAATGCTGTACTAGAAAGGCCAACCCTCAGGGAACTTCGAGCTGTCACTTCTGTTTATCATCTCGCCATGAAGTTTCCAACGCAAAATGGAGTAGGAGAGGTGCGAGGTAATCAATATGATGCACGTACTTGCTACAATAATTCACTAAAACTCGCATCAAGAGATACGACACCTCGCACAATTATGGTCGAATTACAAGGGGAAACGTCGAATAAAGTATCGATCGAAGACTTCGATCCTCGAGAAATCGATGATAAAATCAAAACTGGACCCGTTGAAGACTTGGAAGAACTGTCAATCGATGAATCTTCGAAAACCCTCAAAATTGGAGTAAAGCTTCAGGAGCCTGTACGTGCTGAAATTATCGCTTTTCTACGATTGAATCTGGACATTTTCTCATGGCAACACTCGGATATGGTGGGGATTGATCCGAGTGTAATGTGCCATCGCCTCAACATCGATACGACAAAAAGACCAGTCCGACAAAAAAAAAGAGCGATTGATCCAGAACGCTATGTTGCACTAAAGGAAGAGGTGGACAAGTTGCTCGAAATCGAATTCATTAGGGAATCTTTTTATCCAAGCTGGCTTGCAAACCCGGTGCTGGTAAAGAAACCTAATCGGAAGTGGAGAACTTGTATCGATTTCACCGACCTTAACAAGGCCTGCCCGAAGGATAGTTTTCCACTCCCAAGAATCGATCAGCTTGTAGATGCGACATCAGGGTATGAACTTCTGAGCTTCATGGACGCCTACTCTGGGTACAACCAGATTCCGATGTATGAATTAGATGAAGAGCATACCTCGTTCATCACTAATCGAGGTTTATATTGCTACAAGAAGATGCCTTTCAGACTAATCAATGCTGGAGCGACTTACCAGCGTCTTGTCAACATGATGTTTTCAAAATAAATTGGCAAAACGATGGAGGTTTACGTCGATGATATGCTTGTAAAATCAAAGAAAGCGGAAGATCACATCGAACATCTCGGAGAAATGTTCAAAATTCTTCGAAGATATCAGATGAAGCTGAATCCCCAGAAATGTGCGTTTGGTGTAGGATCTGGAAAGTTTCTGGGATTCATGGTGAATCAGCGAGGAATCGAAGCTAATCCACAAAAAATTCAGGCATTGAACGATATGCAATCACCTCGTAAGCCGAAAGACGTGCAGAGCCTGGCGGGGAGAGTGGCCGCACTCAGTCGATTTGTGTCCAGATCCACTGACAAATGTCAACCGTTCTTTGAGGTGTTGAAGGGGTCGAAGAAATTTGAGTGGACAGAGAAGTGCGAGCAGGCGTTCCAAGAGTTGAAGAAACATTTGGGATCTCCACCACTCTTATCAAAACCAAAATCAGGGGAAAATCTGTACTTATATCTCGCAATTTCTAAATATGCGACGAGTGCTGCACTAATTCGGGAAGAAGAAAATGTACAGCGACCTATTTATTATGTAAGCAGGAGGCTACTGGATGCCGAGACAAGATACCCAGAGATGGAGAAGCTGGCGTTAGCTCTAGTCGTCGCATCCAGAAAATTTCGACCTTATTTTCACGCTCACTCCATCGAAGTTTTTACGAATTATCCATTAAAGCAGGTCCTACAAAAACCAGAAGCGTCAGGGCGACTACTCAAATGGGCTGTCGAATTGAGCCAATTTGACATTGAATTTCGACCACGTGTTGCGATCAAAGGCCAGGCCCTCGCAGATTTTATTGCAGAATTCACTTATGACATCAATTTTCCCAACGAATTAGTCGAAAGACCTACTTTAGACCCATCAAAATTGTGGAAATTATACGTCGATGGATCTTCAAACGAGAATGGAGCTAGAACAGGTCTGATGCTGATCAGCCCCGAAGGTCACAGTATACATTGTGCGCTTCGATTCGGATTTCCAGCGTCGAATAATGAGGCAGAGTATGAAGCATTAATCACTGGACTCAAACTCGCACAAGTGATGAAGGTTGAAATGATAGAAGCATACAGTGATTCCCAACTGGTGGTTTATCAAGTAATTGGCGATTACCAAGCAAGAGGAGGAAGGATGATGGCTTACCTACAAGAGGTACAA
>JXTC01000157.1:34575-79183 GCA_002914845.1 Trema orientale
ATCCTGAGACCGAGAAACTCTTGTAATTCTCTAGAAAATAGTGAAGAACAGTGGACGTAGGCTCATCTTTTTTGGGGCTGAACCACTATAAAATTTTTGTCTATTTATTTACATTACTTTATCAATCCTTTTCACACACAAGCCACATCTCGCAATTTTCTATATTCATTGTTGACAAAACCTCCGTCAACAGTAATAAAAAAGGTTGTAGAGGGAGTATTGTACGCGAATTTATATCTGGTCGAACTCTAAACCAGAATATTCGAGAAGCTCAAATACACCAATCAATTCGAATAATTGAGAAATCTCGAGTTGTACGGATTCGACCTAAAGCATCTTGGAGCAGAACGTAATCCCGAGAATATCTCACGAGAAATCAGGATTTTATCAATCTAATTCCGTGATTTTAGGATACTAACTCCGGGATATTTCGTACTTTTGGGAGATATTCTAATTGTATTGATTCAAATTCAAATATTTGTAATTAATGATAAGAGATCCCTTACTAAATGCTATAAATATGAGGCTTAGGCCACTGATAAAGGGATACAACTCTTTGTACTTTAGAGTATTGCAATACTAGTAACTAAGTGGACAGTGTCGTCTAATTGCTTTCATGGTCTTTTTTAGTTGATCTGCTTTGTGTCAACAGGGAGAGAATAACATCTCTTTATAACCCCGAAAAAGCTCGGCAACCCCAGTTTTCACAATGAATCTCTCATATGTGGATCGCTGAGTAGAAGTCAAGGCTTTGAAGACATGAAATTTCGTTATTGCCACTTTCGTGTAATTGTTTCGTTGAGGAACGAAAATAAAACGCTCCATTTAACTTTGAAATTTTGATTAGAATCCATATAGATATATTTGCATTCTAGTTGAAATCTGAAAAATTATCTATAACATAAGTAAAAGAGTGAAAAAAACGTCCCCTAAGAAAAAAAAAAAAAAAACAGAAAAAGACTACTTTTTTTTTCGTCAATCTATTTTATCTTTTAGTCACTGTTCATTGACTCAAGTACTTTGGTATTTTGTAACTTGTGTTCACATTCTCTCCTCTTCACTACCTCAAAAAGCAAAACTACCAGCTATCCTCAAATTACAATATACGTACAAAATCTATTTCTTTAAACCAGTATAGTCTTCAATCTTAAGAATTGGTTCTCTCTCTCTCCCCCTTCCTCTCTTAATTTTTCTCTTTTTCTCTCTCATTCTCTTAATCATAAATTGTTGTATTTAGTTAGTTTCTTAGAATGTAACATTATGTGGATTATTCTTTGATTTGTTTCTTAGTTTGAATTTTTGATTTTGTTTGATTCGAAAAAACAGATCCAATTTTAGGTTTGGGAAATGTTAAAAACTGATTGGGAAAGCAAAAAGCGACCCGACGACATCTGTAGTAATTCTCGCTGATAAAATGTCCCTTTTCGTCTCATCTTTTTGGACATCTCATCTGATCGGTAGCGATGGAGATTAACAAACGCAGTTGTGGCATTTCCTTTAATTATCTTGTGGTTCTTCCAATTTGGCTCCCTCTTCCAAAAAATTTTGGATCTTTTGATTTTAATGCATATGGGTTTATGCTTACACTAATCTGTGGCGTTTTATAATTTGCAATTTCTTTTTTTTCCATATATATTTTCATAATGTTTAGAATGCATTTTACTACAAAGAATTTCATTCTTAATGCTTGTACACTGAACTTTTGAAAATATTGATTGATGGTCTGAAATTTGGTTTCGGTATTTTAAGTGGGGATTTCAGAGTTAATAGCGAATTCGGTCTCTAATACCAATACAAGGAATTTAGGAACTCAGTTTTAGTTTCATTCTCGCTCAGACACAATTTACTCTGATATTTCTTGATGTGTTGAAATCAAAATATATATCTTGTTGAATGGAGGTTAAATTTTTTTAATAGTTGTTGTTTTAATAAGTGCCTCCGAAAGTTCTCTTTTTCTAAATTTTACTATTAGGAAAGAAATGAATGTGGCGATCCCCTAGATATGGATGCAGAAATAAGTATCAGAATGGTTAAATTTGAAGCGACCAAAGGATAGAAATTTCCATTTTTCGCGTGATCTTAAATGAGAGTCTTATTTGACTCAAATGGAGATGAAAGTCAAACAAAAGTCTCTACTTCAAAGTAAATCATATTTTAATGAGTTAAGCCGAACAATCAAAATACAGTTTCCTTGACTGGAAATTTAAAAAACTTGAACAAGAATTTTCAATATCAGTTCTTAACAAAATCACCGTTGAGAACTTAAAACTTCATTATTTTTATCCAACCTCATTTCAGAATTTGTAACTTTTTCTTGTACGTATAAAATTGAACAAAATATGATTTTTGGATTAATTGCACTCTGCTACTTGCAAAGCAAATGCAGAGAGTTGTCATTTTATGATCGACATAGTTTTAAATTTTCTTTCCTATTAGCTCATATTCACTATCTTTAGCGTGATGTCTGAGATTATTAACTGCAGATATTTTGGTTTACAAAGAGACTGTGTGAACATTTTTTTCAATGAGAATGTGTTTCTCCACGTAGGCATGGGCACATGGCTATTACTATTCTTTTCTCTGCTGCTCCACTCTTCGAGAAATTTCGTTGTGAGTTTTAAATTCTGATTCGTTTGTAACATCCTTCTTCAAATTTTTAGATAAATTTTCTTTTGGTCTCTAAAATTTAATTATTTCGAACTAATTTTGAAGATTGCCTAATTGTATTCTTTTAATGAGCTCCCATTATTTGGTGTTTTGCTTTTTTCACGCAATGTTAGATTTGGTATTAGTTGATTTGACTATATCCGTTGATGCTGCTCACCCGGGCCTCATCCTAATGGTATGAGATTTATTGTTCTAAGTTTTCCAATTGTGGTGTTTCTTATTTGGGTTCTCAATTTCACTTAATGAGTAGATATATTCATTAGTTTGATTATCTTCAAAGGCATTCTTTCATGTAATGTTATAATAGCTCAGTGGGCTGTTTGCTTATTTGGTTTTGTTAATTCCATACATGCACGTAATTATTATCCTCTGGGAGGATTTTCTCTTTCACCTTTAATTTGGTTCTTTAATTCTATTTTCTCTATTTGGTGGCCAGAGCAGAACAAAAAGGTGTAGTAAGAAAAATACAGCAGCAAAAAACATGTATTATTAGACTCCTTTTTTGACTTTACAGTGTGTTTTCCCCATTTTCTTGTGATTTATCTCTTATGCTTAAATTCCTCTTATTTTTCTTCTCAACTTCTATTTTCTCTTCAGATTACTTCTTCTGAACCTTGAGAAAAGCACGTTAAGGGGATTGTAGTGCTAATCTTGTCTTTTTATTTTTTTATTGTTCAAGTTTTGGAGTAATGAGTTGTGCATTGTGCAAGTACACACTATAAGAGCAATAAAATTTGAAAGTACTCTAAATTTAAGTTTGTGTGGTTATACATACAACAGTTTATCTCTGTCGTTGTAAGGCTTATAGGTGGTGCAGCTTCTCACACAGCATTCACTTACTTTGGAGACTCATCAAAACATTAGAATTGCCGGGGAAGATATTTCTTGGTTTTCTTCTTTTCTATTCTTTCATCTATCTATCGTTTTTCTTAAAAAAGTTTAGTTTATTAATAATTAGGAGATTGTGCTCTTATTGACATAAATAGAGTACAAAACTTATCGTCAAGCTTTACTTCGGTATATTTAGCTTGTAAGTCCTTGCTTTTTTCTTTGCCACAGTTTTATTTTGCCATAGGTTGCTGCCAAGTAGACACTCTGACAGTTGCGAATATTACAGACTACATTACATATATGATATGCAAAAGTTCTAAACTTGGTTATAATTATGGAGTCATGCTTCATCTAGAGATCCTGATTGATTTCATTGAGGTATAATTTTTTATAATAAAACATATATTTCCTCTTTTCCTTGTTCTCTATTCAGTCTTCCTATTTCTATTGATTGGAATGCATGCAGAAAAATTTATGAACCAGTTTTACATCTCTTAATTTGTTTTCTTCTAATTGTTTTTCTTCCTTTTTATTTCTCTTGTTGGTACAAAACTAATTACGGAGCTTAGTGAAAACACAAGAAACAATTCCACTGTGTATGTGATCTAATATAGCTAAAACATGTTCTCGTGGTCAATCTGTGCGTCTCATGTTTAAGTTTGGATGTCAATGATTGTAAATAATTTATTTCTATTAGATTTTAGGTACATCAAGAAAGATAAGAAAAATTGAAACAAGTGCTCTTCGCTAATGTTATTCGTTTTAGTCTTGATTTCTATCATGTTTTGAGTATGTAGCAGTATGAACCTCTCTCTCCATCACTAATTAGAACGGTATTCTGTCTTATTTAATGTCAAACTTTGAACATGCAATCTATCCAAGGCTTAATGAGACGACACGTGCAGAGGACGAGTTATCTATAAATGTATGGTTCTGTCTCTGGCCAAATAATAATAAATAAAAAAACATAAAAAAATGTATGTTTTTGTGGATGTGCAGCTTGTCTCGAGCTTATACTTTCAAGTGACGTCATTGATAACGATATACTTGATTCTAGATCAATCATGAAAATATGCCAACACTACCAAACAAAATCTTTCAACGTAAGATAATTACAGACTACTTTTTATTAGACATATAAATATGGCTATACCGCATTAAGCGAAGAAAACAAATAAAGATAAAAAAGAAAAATCCATCATCACCATGACCGATGCTGAAAAGCTTCACGTAGCCATGTTCCCATGGCTAGCCTTTGGTCACATAATCCCATTTCTTGAGCTAGCCAAGAAAATTGCTCAAAAGGGTCACACCGTTTACTTCATTTCCACACCTAGAAACATCGAACGCTTACCAAAAATCCCCCAAAGCTTATCAACTTCCATTAACATGGTCCAATTCCCTTTGCCCCACGTAGAAAATCTACCCCAGAACTCAGAGGCCACCATGGACCTACCTTACCAGAAAATCCCACTTCTCAAAAGGGCCCACGACAAGCTTCAAGACTCTCTCTCTTCCTTCCTCGAGACCCACCTCCCAGATTGGATTATTTACGACTTTGCCCCTCACTGGTTGCCTCAAATCGCATCTAAGCTAGGAATTTCGCGTGCCCATTTCGGTCTTTTCAATGCCGCCACGGTCTCTTTCTTTGGGCCCACGGCAACCGATCTCTTGGACGCATATGGTGTACGGTCGGAGCCCGAGCAATTTACGGTCCCGCCGAAATGGGTCCCTTCTACTACTTCTTCCAAACCGGTGTCGTTTCGTCTCTTCGAGGCAAAGAAAACCTTAGAAGTTTACAAAGAAAACGAGTCCGAGGTTTCGGATTGGTTTAGGATCAAGTCTACGGTGGAAGGTTGCCACGTGTACCTAATTCGAAGTTGCGAAGAGGTCGAGTCGAAGTGGCTCAACCTTCTCCCGGGGCTTATCCGGAAACCGGTGGTGCCGGTGGGCCTATTACCGCCCTCGGCCGAAGATGGAGCGTTGGACGCTGTCGTTGACCGATGGTTGACCAAGCATGAGAAAGGGTCAGTAGTCTACGTCGCACTTGGAAGTGAGATCAGACCGAGTCAAGAAGATTTCAACGAGTTGGCTCTTGGGCTGGAGCTATCCGGGGTGCCTTTCTTTTGGGCTTTGAGGCGGGGGCGTGGACCCAGTAAAGCTCCCAGATGGGTTTGAGGACAGAACTATGGGCCGTGGGCTTGTTTGGACGAGTTGGGCTCCTCAGCTTAAGATCTTGGCCCATGAGTCAGTTGGTGGTTTCCTCACTCACTGCGGTTGGAGTTCAATCATAGAGGGACTCCAATTCGGACGTCCACTCATCATGTTGCCCTTCTTGACGGACCAAGGGCTAAATGCTAGGGTTTATGACAAGGAGGTTGGTGTGGAAGTGCCGAGAAACGAGAACGACGGGTCGTTTACGAGGGATTCGGTTGCCGAGTCGCTAAGATTGGTGGTTGTGGAAGAGGAGGGGAAGAGTTATCGTGAGAAAGCTAAGAAAATTAGCGAGATATTTGGACATAAAGACCTTCAAGATAGATACGTAGACAAATGCGTCGAGTATTTAGAAATAAATTGTAGGAGAGAGTTGTATCGTTGTTAGCCTACATTAGGAAGATTTGGCTTAGAAAGTACCACTAAATTAACTAGTTCTATGTACTAGTTGTACGTATTACTTAATAAAATCACTTGTCGAACTCAAGATTATTAGGTTAATTCTATTTTTTTTTTAATAATAAAAAGGACAAATGAGATTTCAGTGATGGATCACTTCTCAGAATCATTCATTCGGTTGGAATTCGGTTAGACTTTCAAAAACAAGCCGAATTCGGTTAGACTTTTAAAAACAACGTGGGGCTTAGAATCTTTGACCTCACCCTCCCTAAATAAGGGAATGTTTAAGAAATAGTGTTTTGGCACTTCGACCACTCCTTAGAAGTTAGATTAATTCTATTTGTTTAGGCACATCTACGCAAATACATTATTAATTTGGCAACGACATTGGCACTATCTTCAAGATGCTATTGCTATTAAACTGAGAACAAGTAATCTAAAACAATGGCTATTGACTAATTATTGAAAAAAGACTAGTCCTCAATTAGTAAGTTTAAATTAGTCGTACGCAAGTTATAACTCATTCACCTGTACTCTTTTTTCTTCTTTAATATCATCGATTTGATTTTTTTATTATTTTACAAACAGTCCTCAAAATTGTAATCACCTGAAGTCAAACACATTTGCAGCTCGATAGGAAAAACAAAATGCAGGGCCCCATTGAGAATGACAAGCCATGATTCAACCATCTATAATGCTAAATTAAAGGTACTGTTTGATTTTTTATTTTACTGTTTATTGAATTAAATCAAAAAATTCTTTCCTCAATTGCCTTTTTTACGTACACAAATTTGATCAGTATTAATAAGGAACTTTGAGTCGCACACTTCTTCAGTGAAAACAATAAATAAATTACCTTATGAAAAAGAATGAAAGTATATATAATGCTTACTTGTGGCCCACAGATAACACAACTCTCCTTTTTTTTTTTTTCCCAGGTATGTTAAATAAGGGATGCTACCGCTTCCGGCCCGTATCATCCTCTTTCTAAAACGTCCCATTTCTTCTATAGGAGAAACTATTTAATTTATTTTTAATTAATTTTGAAATTTATGTATATTTAGATTTGCACATATTTACGTTTTGGGTGTGTCTAATGTAGGGCTACTTGAAAATAGCCCCAAGTAAGGCTACCTTATTTCGATTTCAAATCAACAGTTTGATCGGCGATAGAGTACACGCTAAGTATGAGATGGCATACACTAGATTTTAGATTCGGATATACCCGGTTTTGCCCCACTCTCTGTCACTCTAAGGTAGTGTTTGGTTGATAGTAATAGAATGTAATGGAATAGAATGTAATGGCTTTACATTGTTTGGTTTCACTTTTTACTTATGAATAGTCTTTACAATGTAATGACCATTACATCAAATAAAGGAATTAGAATTACACTTGAAAATAGATGTAAAGGCCATTATATTCCTAAATTAGCTACTTTTTCTCTTTTTGCCCCTCATTTAGCATATTTTGCCCCCTCATTATCATCTTCTTCCTCATATCTATCACTAAACCAAGTGTAAAACTTGCATCCATATCCATGATTAAACCACCTACAAATCATTTTTTTCCTCATATTATCCAATTACTATATTTTTGTTTTCTAATATATATTCTGTATGTTATATTTATATGGTAAATAATAATGAGTAATTATTAAAATATTAATTTTACTACCACAAGAAATTTAATCTATTTTTATATTTGGTAATTGAATCTATTTAATCAATACCATAAGTATAACTATTTTCTTTTTTCCAATAGTGATAGCATTTATTTTTTAAAAAAAAAATAATTCAAAATCAGGGGTATATTAGTCAAAGTATACATAATTCCATTATATTCCATAGTTGATTCCAAAGTTTCAACCAAACAAAATAATCACCTTTCTTTTCCTTTCCATTCTTATTCCCATTACGATTACCATTACATTCAATTTCATTCCACCCAACCAAACGGCACCTAAATTTTTTCTTAGCACCATTCAAACCCAGAACAAGAACCTGAAACTCATTGCAAAGGTGGCTTTGTTTGGGAGAGAGAGAAGGGATAAGATTTTGAGATTGATGGTTTTTGTTTCAAATTAAAAAATATCTTAAGAATCCATCGATCTTGGCTAGGTGGTTTTGATTACTTATTCTGTACAACGAATTTATTTTTCAGAGGAAAAAAAAACGAAATCAAATTGAGAGGAGGTTCAGATTTTAGACTCTTGACATTAATCTACTTTTTCCTTTTTCTTTTCTTTTCTTATCTTTTCCAAACTGATCAAACAAGGAGATAATGGTCTAAAATTGGAGAAAGTCAAGTAAAGATAAATGAACCAACACAAAAATCCGATAGTGGATTCATCTCAAATCGATGGCAAGAATACATATTTCTAGATTACTTCTTTTTTTTAATATATATTTATTTTGACTCTCTTTTTTCAAAGTTTCAAATAAAAAAAATTCTCTTTCAAACTCAGTCTCTCCTCCATATATCCTTTTGTACTTTGGCAACTTCTTGGCTTCACGCTGATGAACTTTTGTTGCAGATTTATCAAAATAAAACAAATAAAAGAATTCTTCATATTTCTCATTATTAACTATTTAATTTTGGTCTGGAGAGTGAGAAAGAAGATAGAGGAGTATTTGTTTTGTTTCATATATGAGTCAAGCTTACAGGTGAATTACTTTCATTTACGAGTCAAGCTCACTGTGAACCTGAAGTTGGATCATTTCTGAAAATTAACAAGTTGTTAATATTTAAAAAGGCTAGTTGATTGGGTGAATTCAGGTCTCTATGGGGATGAGAAAATGAGACGAAGAGAGCCTATGGTGAATTAATTTCAAGTGCGGAGAGAGATATTGAGCTGATCATCAGATATAAAGAGTTAGTGATCAGGGGGTGAAAGAAACCTTTTTTAGGAATCTAAGAGAGAGAGAGAGTGAGAGAGTGTGTGTGAGAGAGAGAGAGAGAGGATTAAGTATAGAGAGTTTGGGAAGGTGTAAATCGGGTCCACCTTGAGTGAATCAAGTGCAACGCACCTCAGATTTAGAAGGTTAAGCAATGTCGATCAATACCACAGAATTCAAATCAGACGGATCACGTTAGGTGACCTTACTTAGGGTCATTTTAAGGGAACCTATTATAGACATACCCTTAGGTTGTAGTTTTCCTTTCTCTTATCTTTTTTTTTTTTTGAAATTTTTTCTCTCTTATCTTATTTCTTTTAAATTGTAATCTTTTTTCATTTAAAATATCTCATATAAATTGTATATATACACAATTTATTCAGTGAAATGACTATATTATATTTTCTTCTCCTCCTCTTAACTTTTATATGGTATCATAGCCATTTCCTGGGAAAACCCTTTTTTTTTTCTATTCCCCACTTCATTGACAAACGCCCCCCATCGATTCCACCTCCATCGCGCCAATGCCACCGTCCCTCTTCTCTGACTCTCACCATGGCTAATGATAATAACCAGCTTATCATTCCAAATGCTCACCAACTAAACAAACCTTTTACTGTTATCAATATCAACAACTCTATCAAACTCACCTCCACAAATTGTCTCTCTTGGAAACTTCAAATGGAAGGCCTTCTAATCAGTCATGTTCTCCTCAAATTCGTAGATTTCCTCCTACCACCGTTGCTACAAATAATGTCATCACTCCAAAATCGGTATATTCTACGTGGCTTCGTCAACAAAAATGGTGCCCTTGTTGGCTCACTCACACCGTCATTCATTCTCCTTATCACCCAACCACAAACTTCTTGTGAAGCTTGAACTATTCTTACTAATACCTATGCTCGACCATCTCCTGGTCACATCAAGTAGATTAAGGAACAAATTAAACATGTCACCAATGACTCTTAGTCCATCACTACTATATGCAGTTTATTGAGACCCATGCCAATGAACTCGCGGCTCTCGACAAGCCCATGGATTCTAAAGATCCCATTGACATCATTCTCGATGGTCTTGATGATGAGTACAAACCTCGTGATACACCAATCTTTTTTGATAAATTACATGAAAAACTGATCAACAAGGAACTCTCACCGCATCTTTAACAATCCATCTTCTATCCTACTTCCAGCCTCTGCTAATCCGTCAATTCTCGACTCAATTTGGCACCCCTACCTACCGCCTGCATGCAGTGGACACCCAACTCCCCCTCACCCGCTGGTTCTCTAGTAGAGTTCCTTTCTTGCTGCACCTGGAGTGGTGGACCTTGCCTCGACCTTACGTGGGTTGTTCTATATCTTCTTCCCTTCATTAAATAAGACAATAAAACTAATTAGAAAAAATCAAAGAGGACACGTGTCAATAAATAAAGGGACGTCTAATAAATAAATTTATATAAAAGTTGTTGTTATATTTCTTACATAAAAATTTCAATATTAAAAACTACGGTCACACCTACTCTTATGATATTATATTGTAGATAATAACAAATATATCTCAGTAGTTTTTTGGTTTTTTAAAATTTAATTTGCAATCTCAAAAACTAAATTTTACCCTTTTTTGAAATTATAAAAATTTCACCCAGTTGTTACACTTAATTTAGACAAAAAAAGAGTTTCCATTGATAAAAATTTCATTCTGATTAAGTGTTTTGAAACAAATATTATTTCGAAATAGTTTCTAGAATAGTAGAAAGTTGTTATCAAATAATCTGAAATTATCGGGAAAAAAAAAAACAGAATATCTAATTTAGGTGCTATTTGGAATTAATTTATATTTTAATACAGTTATGATACATATACTTTCCATTCCAACCAAAAAAAAAAAAAAAAAAAAGATAATTTTCCTCTGATCCAAGGACAAGTCGTCACGATGCCAAATTATGAAGTTATGAGTTTACTCCTAGAAGTTACCTTTAAGCTGAGAATTAGTTGGCAACATACAACCGGCCAGTTACTAGTCCTCTAAAATTTCTCCAAGAGACTGGTCAAAGGATAAATTCACCATGGAATTATATGATGGTAATATTTCTTTTTTATTACTTATCAAAAGTTATACTTGTTAGTGTTTGGCAAATATGAGTCATAGGTGGAAAACTTTGGCGTTTCTCATTTTTTAAGAAATTCTATTCCCTTTTCCTTGTAATCCTTACCTACGAAGATTTTTATTCTGCCCGAGAAAGAGTTTTTCCTTTCTCCTTGTAACCATTACCTGTCAACCCACGCCTATCAATATTTTCTCCCGTATGAACTTTTCCTTTTTCTTTTTTCCAATAATCTTTCCCTATTTATGAAGGCATAAATCACTTAGATCGATCATTTTGTCTAACCTGATTCTGTGTCTATATAAGTTATTTTGTATTCCTCATCTTCGTATAGTAATATATGGTTACCTTCCAGATAAAAGACTTTTATGGTTCAGATCTGGATAATTTTATGCGATCTAAGATCGATTATTATAAAAGAAAAAGAAATCCATCACAATATCAATTAAATTGAACCAACTCCCATAGCCGATGGTGATTTTAAAGAGCAAAGATGTTTTCATCAAGCTCCAACTACTTATTGGGATTTGTGCTTTCTCTCTGATTGTTAGTCTAGTACAATAATTTCACAGACTATTCATTTACTGTAATAAGTTATTTCTAATTCAGTTTTATATCGAGTGAGTTGTTGTATTGAACTATTTATTTATTGAATAAAATTTTAGTTTGATTCCAACACACATATATATATATATACATATATATATATTGATGAAATATATATATATATTATTTGTTATGGGTAATTAGATAATTATATATACCTTTCAAGAGCAAAGCAACTTTTATAAAGCTCTAGCTACTTATTGGATTTTGTATTTTCTCCTTGATCGTTAGTCAAATACAGTGATTTCTGCAACTATTTATTTGCTATAATGAGTTATTTGTAATTTGATATTGTAATAGACGGGAAAAAAAAATACGAGGCTGGTACCTACTATTTATTCTTTTCTTTTCTCTTTAATAGGAATCAATATGATACTTTCTGAGCTATACATATTTTTTATGAAAGCTTCTAATATTTGTTGCCCCTTGGCTCAAATACACTGTATACTTATTAAATTTCTAATTTCGTATATGTTACTAATTGTGATTCCTATGGCTCAAAATAAATGTCACTTTTTTTTTTTTGGTTTAATAATAGCAATGGCCCTTAAATTATACACATTGTACTACATTGGCCCCTTGAATTTTCAACTTACATAGTAATTTCCCCTAAATTATATAATTATTGCAATAATGACTCTTTTTGTCACAAACTGCTAAATATTTAATAGAATAACTCATTGCATAGCAAATAATTTAGTAACTACGGTCAAGAATGAGACTCTATTTTGTCAATTTATACAGTAGACTATCAAGACTTATACAATTATTGTAGCAATGACCAATTTTTTTTTCAAACTGTTCAATTTTTATTAGAAATGGGTCATGTGCAAAGGATACAGTCATACACGGAGCCACAATATGGCGAGCTCCCACTGAACTTTTTTTTTTTCCCTTAAGATATATATACACATATATAGAATATATTAAAAGATCATTAATCTCTATAAAAAGAAAGAAAAAAAAAACTTGTAATTAAACCTATGAACTGCTCAAAAACTTGATAGTACCACAAATAAATATCTAATTTTCACATATTAGTTTAGATGTTTTTTCTTTTTTATGTAATTAATTGATTTTTTTTTCTTTTTGATAAATTTGGTTAAATATAATTAGACTAAGTAAAAAAAAGGGGTCTAAATTCATATGGACCACCCTTATCTCAAGCCTCAAGTTCAGGCCAATTAATAAATAAAAGTTTAAAAAAAAAATAACTCTCTTTTTCCCCAAGAGTTAAAATGGAAACACTTCAACTTTTACTCATTTCTAGTAAACATTTTTAACCCTCTAGCTCTAGCGAATAGTTCTTTAGATTAAAAAAGTATCGATGATCTTATAAAACAAATGGTTAATATGATAAAACATATATGCTCATATTAATTTTACTAGTTTTTACTGCTGCTGTGGAAACAATATTTTCTTTATGAACCTTATTAAGAATCGATTAAATAGTTAAATAGATGACTAATGTATAAACACTACTTTATTTGTTTATATAAGAAAGATATTTTCAATAGTCTTATAACAAAGTTTTCATACTTCATTATCATATAACATTCTTAAAGCATGAAAACATGTCAACTACTGTTATAATATTTACTAGTTATTGAAATTTTAAATTTTTGTTATGAGTTTAAGCCCCCCACTGACAAAAATTCTTGGCTCTGTCCCTGCATGCATACAATTGGTAACTATGACTGAGAACAAAATTCTGACTCATAAAAATAAATAATACCGAATTATGCACTTTGTCCATGACCTATTTTCTGTTAAAAACTAACAGTTTGTGACAAATAAGTTATTATTATAGTAATTGCAGAATTCAGGGCTATTACTATTATTTAAGTTGAAAGCTTAGAGGCCAAGCGGCACAATGAATATAATTTAAAGGGCATTACTATTATTAATCTTTTTTTTTTCTTTTAAAATTGTCTTTTGAGGTAGATGAGACAAAATGAGACATATGTTAAGAGCAATCAACTCAAAACCTAGCTTCAGTATCATGGAGTACTCCATAACATAGTATTCCGGAAACCTTCACGTGGCCATGTTCCTATGGCTAGCCTTTGGTCACATAAATATTTCTCGAGCTGGTCAAGAAAATATCTCAAAATAAGAGTCGCATCGATAATTTTCCTTCATTAACTCCACACCTAGAAACATAGATAGCATGCCCAAAATATCTCAAAACTCGTCAACTTTCCAATAACTTAGTCAATCTCCTTTTGACTCTAATACTAGAACACCTCCCCCAGAAATTAGAGGACACCATGCACTCCAAGAATCCCTTTCTTATTCCCTCGAAACCACTCTTCCAATTGAATCTTTACCCCCCCTCAAATAAGATCAACATAAAAATGAAGAATAGGATTAATGTTGTTTATCAAAGAGATAATGCTAGGGGTTCCAATTAGTGTACTAAATTTTTTGTACCAATACATATGCGATTTGTCACTATTCAATTGGTGATAATATTGAATCTATTTGTAGTAAGTATTAATTATACTAATCACATAGTAACAAATCACATACTACATGTGTTTGTATTAAAAATTTGGTATAATAATTTGGACCTCAAGCATTATCCGTCGTTTAAGTCTATATTTATTTGGTTGACTTTTTCAATTTTCATGGAGTGTAAATTTGCATTTTAACTCACCAATTTTGATTAGCTGACCATTGGATCTAAAGTTTTGGAACAACATCCAAATTCAAAAGTTCGAACTTTAAATTTCTGAAACACAAATTTTGGTTTAAAAAACTAAAAAATTAGGAATGATTTATGTAATTTTCCGAAAACCTTTTTAGGTAGAAAACAATTAATGACGGGCTATTTGGCAAAATATAATATGCATGAATATTGGCTTTTCTAATTTAAATATCACAAAAAATTAAGGCTAGGAAAAACATATCTTTCTCTTTCTCTTTCTCTAAACCTGCCCACCTCTCTCAAAAAGAAACTCCACTGCTGCTTGCACAGAGGCCAGAGAGGGAGTATCTCATCCTCCTTCTCCAGCCTCCCCTTCTCCTTTCCCTTTTCCTTCTCCTCCTCCTCTTCCTTCTTGATCTCTCTCCTTAATCTCTCTCAGGGATGAGAGATTTTTTCCATTATCTTTAATTTTGTAATAAGTTCATATCTATATTTAGTTTGTAGTATCACCTTTTGTATAGATTTTCAAGTCCATTTACTAGATCTTGAATATGAGATTCTCTCTTTTGATTTAAATCTGTTAAGCAGATGAGTTGTTTTTCTTTTCATCGAGTGTCGATCTTAGTTGTTGTTGGAATTATATAGTCTATTCCGCGAAGAACGCAGTCCAGGAGTAAGTGAAGGCAAAAGTTGGCTGGTAACCATTGTTATCTTCTTCTCATGGAGAATTATGGAAACCTATAAATCTTGCTGCCATTGTGTTTGTGATCTACTTTTTGTCACTTTTTTTAGAAGATTGAAATTGTAATCTTTATGCTTATACTGTAACTAAAACTCTTTTGCTTCGAGTAATGATATTCCCTTGAGGAGCCCGTTTTATCGGGGGGAAAAAAAAAGATATACATGCACGTGTATGCTAGACATACAACCTATAAATCAATAACTCAGACTAGACAGATTCATTGATTCCCGGACAATCTAAGGTAAAGTTTCCATGTATGTGAAATGAAAATGCATCAATTAAAGTCATTAACAATGAAATAATAGAAACCTTATTCTCCAAATACAATATACATATCACAATTGAGAAAATGACATAGATAGGACTTAACTTGTGCCAAAATAATTTTTTTATGCATTTTTCTAAAATTGATATTTTCAGGAGTGTCAAGGATTTCTTAATCATGAAAAAACTATTATATAGAACTTTTTCATGGCCAAAAAGTTCTTAACTATAGGCCAAGACGTCTTTGACACTCTTAAAAATGTCGTTTTTAAATGAATGCACAAAAAAGTCATTTTAGCGCAAGTTAATCCTATCCATGTCCTTTTCTCTATCATAATAATAATGCACAACTATTTATTCAAAATAATACAAACAAGCACAATTCTTGGATCCCTAAACCAACAGATTCCATAAATTCCAAAATTTAGCCCATATATTCAAATCAAACAATAAACTCATAATAGGAATCCCTAACCCATGAATTGCATAAGCTAAACCTATAAACAAGAAGCCGATGCATATAAATAAAAATAGAATATTTTAATGGCAAAAAAATAAACAAATACATGTATACAACCACTTCAATTATAGCTTTCGAGTTAAACATTCCCACTAATTTTGAGAGAGTGAAAAGATGAGAGAAATAGACAACATATATTTAGACTTCTAAAACAAGCAAATGACAAAATCAAAGAAAACATGGAAAAGTTCATTAATACCCATTTTCAAAACTATATTTCTACAAATACCCGTTTTTCATTTTTTTTTTTTCCTGAAATACCCATTTTTTTATCCTTTTTCGAGAAATGTGGATCACTACTGTTTCACACATGAAATGTATACTATTTGATGTAAACCATAGTATACATTTCATGCATTAAATGTATACCATGGTCTACGTTTCATAAATAAAAATTACACTAAAAATTATCACACATTTTAAAATGTATACCATATGTCAAATTTATAATGAAAAATATAAACCAAGGTACACATTTATATTGTAAATATATATCGTTTATATTTTACACATGAAATATGTACCTCATAGATAAAATTTTCATTATAAATATGGACCATTTATATTTTGCATATAAAATGTGGAGCATAAAAATAGGTATTTGAACGAAAAATTAAAAACAGGAATTTATGAAAATAAGTCTTAAAAATGGGTACTAGGCATAAATTTCTTAAGAAAACACATATCTTTGGCCAAAGAATATAAAAAAAAAAAAAAAAAAAAAAAAAGCACCAATAGCGGGAAGCAAACCAAGATCCTGAAAAAATAAATAAATTAAATAACCACATACGTTGGTGTTTACTTTGCTTATTGCCAAGATATTAACCATTAGAAATAAAGACTTCTAAAGCCTTTGCTATATGAAAAAAAAAAGTATATTCAACTTGTTAAAACTTAAATTGATTTATATGAAGCCACTAAAGTACAGTGAATATATAGTATAGTCGATTGTAAATATAATAGCAATTGATTGCCAATTCTCTCCCATCGGTGAAAAAAGGTGTTTGTTCTTTCAATTAAGGGTCACATCTTTAATTAATAGTGTTAAATATAGTAGTAGTCCCTGAATTACACTCATTGTATCACTTTATCTCCAGAAATTTTATTTTACATAGTAATAGCTCCTAATTTATGTAATTATTACAACAATAATCCCTTTGACATTAACTGTTAGTTTTTTAACAAAATGTAGTTATGTACAAATTATATAATTGAGCATTATTTATTTTTATGAGTCAAAATCTCGTTTTTAGTCATAATTACTAAATTGTATATTTTGCACGAGAATTTTAGTTAAAAATTTACCAACTTATGGAAAAAAAAAAAAAAGTCATTGCTACAATACTTGTATAGGTCTTGACAGTCTATTATGTTAGTTAAAAATTCAGAATCATATTATTGACCACAGTTATCAAAACGTGTACTTTGTAATGAATTATTTCTATTAAATATTTAACAGTTTGTGACAAAAGGATCATTATTGTAATAATTACATAATTCAGGGACCATTACTACGTAAGTTGAAAATTCGAAAAATAAAGTGATACTACAGATATAATCCAAGGGCTATTATTGGCCTCAAAGGCTCATTCCCACAAATTAAAGCTTAAACGATATAGCATTACCCAAATCGGAAGTGAGGCATTAAACCTAGGAAGAAAACCATGATTCCACAACTAATATTTCCATTAAATCTTCCAAAAATATATGAATGGTTAACAAAATCGAAACATCTTAGACCAACCTTTAGTTACATGCACCTTTAATCTTCAATTTATATATAAACATGTCCTCGAGACTCTGGACCTCTTTCTCTTACAAACTCTCCGACTCCTTTCCATAACCATCTTTCCTCTTATCTTGTGATCGTCTCGCTAACGTCAAGCTCTTTCACAACTCAATCCTTGGGAGTAGGGGAACCCTCCACTTTGGCCCTTCTTTGTTGCAGCTAGACGTCTCTTTTAATTGGATTTCGTACTCGAATTTGCTACCCTACACTCTCTCCAACTCCCAGCACTTAAATTTGCTCAACTTCTCCGGCAACAAGCTTAGTGGCCACTTGTGTATTACTTTCTTATCTTGCAAAAGTCTCTCCATTCTTGACCTCTCCCACAATCTATTATTTGTGAGGATACCCTCCAGCTTCATTGCAGATGCCCCACCATCTCTTAAGCATCTAGACCTCTCCTACAACAATTTCTATGGCAAATTCTTAGATCTTGATTTAGGCCTCTATAGCAACCTTACTTGGCTCAACTTCTTTCGCACCACCCTTTTTGGCTCAAAATTCCTGGTTAGCCTCATAAACTGCCAGCTTCTCGAGACGCTTGACCTCTCCCACAATGACCTATGGACCAAGATTCCTGCCAGCTTGGGAACTTTTAGGAACTCGTGGCAACTTTCTTTGGATCATAGTTAAACCAAGTAACTTGAAATGATAGTTGAACCTGCAAGCTATAGATTATTAATAAATCTAACTTTAAACGACATTAAAAAATAGAAATATATATTTGGAGTCGAGAATGGTGCATCTTAAAAATATATAAAGCTACTAAACTACAATAAACATAAACTTACCAAATTAGATAAAAGTGACCAGGGAGTGGAGTGTGATCTAGAAGTGAATGACAAATGGGGATAAAGAGAGGTGAGGATCGGAAAATAGATGAGTAGTAAAAAAAATGTCATTAAGGATTAAGAACTCGATGTTTGACTTTTTGCCTAATAAGCTCTATCTTGACGCTATTTAGGCATCGGGGTTTAATAAGTAAAAGCTTAAAGTTTTAATATCTTTTTAAATAAATAAACCTACATCATTTATTTTTCTAAAAATTCCTTCTTTTTTCAATTAAATCCTACACCAATAAGTTTTGAGTGCCAATATAGGGTCTAAAAAATTCTAACACGTTTATAGTGTCGAAGTAGTCTAAATGGGCCTATGCCTATGCCTTTAGTCAAGGGCGTCGGTATAAATACATCTAGACTTTAGCTTTTTCTTTTTTTTTTCCCCCTTCTTCGATCACCTACACTTATGCTTCTTTACGTAGTATCAGTGTTGGATGTCAACGCTATTGGAGGCGTCCGTGTGAAAAGCATCAGTGAAAATAACTTTTTCTTATAGTGGTTTAAAAGCCAAAGATAGAATATGGTATAGGAACATGCTACATTGGCATAAATAATGTAATAACCGACAATGTCATATGATAAAAAGTAACACAAACGTGATTATTGGCTAAAATTTAATAAATAAAGGACTTTAGTAATTATTTTGGATCTCTACTAGAAACAAAAGGACATAATTATTTTGGATCAATGTAACCCAACCAGAAAAAGTCCTTTGTGTATCGTAGGCTTAGATTAAAGACTTAAATAGATGAAATTTAAATTAATTATAATATCTAGTGATATGCCTATTAATCTTTAATAGATACATATGAGTAGAGCTGTCAAAAAAGTTGGGCCGACATATTAGTACGGTGGCATGACATGAAATAGCACAACATGCTAAAATATGTTGCATGGCAGGTGTGTTACGGTCTGGGGATTTGAATGCAGACATTGACTGTGTGGCATCGAGATTTCTCGAGTCTTGTCAGTCTTCATGCTATTTGTGTACCATGTCACCTTTTCACGACTTCGTAGGTGCATATTCTAAGCCATACACTAGTCGTAAGCAACTATGATAGCTTCCATGTGCCACAGGCTCTGCCAAGACGTTCAACCCATTCTTAGGTTTCTAATATGTCATCGAGGTTCTGCTATATGCCTACTTGCCTAAGGGTGCCCAACCCTTATTAGTATGTACGCCCACATGCCAATACCAAGTCGATACTCTGTCACATCCAACAAAACCCCATCGATATCTTCTGAATAACTCCCGAGATACTAAGGGTATTCTCACGCCTATAAGCGAATCCTTGTGGCCACATGCCCACAGGCATGCAACTAAGTCCTTATGAATGTTTCCTTAGCTAGCAGTCTCGTGTGCAACATTCCTTGTGAGAGCATGCTACTATCCACTAGTTCTTACTTACTGTCGAGTTCCACGAACGATATTCCTATGACCAACACATGTTGAGGTATATGTGGTCTTGGTACACCACACATTCCCTAGATATCTCGGCCACCTCCACACATGGCCTACTGGTGACCAACTTCCATTGAGGCATGAATGGTTGATGAGTACATGAAAATATATTTTAGACATCACATAATTAATGACATTTTTTTAATGTTAGAAGACTTTTTGTAGTATTTTGGCATAATTATTTTACATATGTCAATTTTGATACTTATGTTATTTTCTTGTATTTGTAGCCACTAATGCAAATATATTTTTTCAAGGCCTAAAATAATAATCCATTCATTTGAAGCCCAAAATGCAACTTTGAAGAAAAGTCCATGCTGTGTGTGAACATAGTTTTCCAAATTTGAGTATTGCACCGCCAGTGACACCATGAGAACGCCTGAATTTGAGAAAGTAGTCAACAGACCGATTATAGCTCTACCTCTTAGGAATCCAATGCTTTATGAATCACCTCATTTCGATATTTGTAGCTCATTTGGGTTCTAAAATACTGATAAGTGTTTAAGCAGCCAAAGTTGAAAAACATGGTTTATTTGTTCGCATTCATATTAACCATTTTCAAGCCACAAATATTGAAATCTTTCCATTCAAGCCTGCACCAACCTACCTGCTATTATTAACTGTAATTAAATCCCTTTTACACTTACTAAATTATGAACTAAGACATGTGAATATCTAAGTACATGATAAGCTTGAATGGAGGTTTTTCAAGTTTATATATTTTTTTTGTTGAACTCTTTACCTTTTCATATAATGAATTTAATAGTTATGATCTTTAACATCATATAAATCTAGTCATGCTCTTTTTATATAGTTGTTGTTAGAACTATAATTGTTCTTAATTTGTTTATAAGTTTGTCTTTTACTGCAATATTATTTATTCAATATATTGTCGATTTTAGATAACTTATAAGACAAATTTTGTGATTCTAATTGAAAGAGTTTTTCAAGCTAAATATCTTTCAATCTTCTCAAATGATTTTCAAGATCATGTTTTCCGATTGTATGTTTGGGAAGTGAAACATGTAATTGAGTAGTAATTAGGAATCAAAGTTGGTAACAGTAAAACAAGAAATAAAGTGATTCTCAAAACCTTGTGTTTATCATTTTATTACTATCTTTGTTTATTGTCTAGTTTATTTTCTATATCATCTATTCATCTTTTTCTTCCTTATTCATACTGTTCTTATATTCTTGTTAACCTTTCTTGTTGATTTATCTTCTCTATGGGATCAACACATTAATCTATACTATGATAACCGTTAGTATATTTTGAGCCTAGACAATAGTCTTGGCGCACCATAAATCCTTTAGTCTCCCCACAAGTGGCCTTATTGTGGCCATCTCATGTTAAGGCATTTCCATTCTAGAAGCCCCACACATAGGCCATGAACCTTGCCTACGGCATAAGAGCCTGTAAGGCGAACGCACTCTTGAACCTCCAACAAGGAGACAAAGTGTAATACTGGACAGTTGGTACCGTGCATGAGCTTCTATTTCTCATAGAAATACAAGGGTCCCCTCAAGGTTCTCAAGTACCCACCCCACAAGCACATTTACATGCTAGTAGTAGCTCAACTTAGCAAATCGTCTACCGAGAGTGGTAGATAGCCAGTACCATGCCTCCCCCTAAAAGGCATTTTAAGCTTTTAGCTTTCTACTATGAAAAAAATATGAATTTCGCCACGCAAATATATGGCATTAATCCTACTTTTTCTTACCCAATCCCTAAAATGATCGTGTATTTGTAATCCTTTCGTCAAGGAGATGGAGTACCTTCGGCCAGAGTGAGCGTCGGACTTAATACGAATAAGTTGAATAATTTCAATTATGCCTCTAACTTCTGTATAAGTGTCCATAGGCAAATATCCATTTGCATACTCCCAAGGCAAGTTTTCTAGGCAAAGTTGTGGCCACAATTAGCCTCCTAGTGGCATATTACACAAGGTACGATCTGATTATATAGGCTGTTTATTTGCTTAAAATCACAAGTGTATGATATCACATAAAAGCAATAAAGGGTAGGTGAGTATCAGTACCACGAGGATTGCAAATTACCAATATTTATAGGCTTTTATCAAATTTAAGTCAAACTAGCCAAGCAACAATTTTTATAATGACAAAATATGATGAAAATAACAAAAAGGTAAACACTGAAACAAAAATAGCTCAAAAGAAGTGAAAGAAGTCAAGTAGATAAAAATAACAAAGATGTCAAGAGAGTTGCAAACTGGGGTCTATGTCTTCACCTAATTACTGTTATGTGACGTCATAGTAGTATTAGTTTAACCTACTTCCAATTATTAACAACAAAATTTCTTTAAGTATCACTAATCTCTCTCAAGCATTAATGAACTAATCCAAAAAAAATTTTCCCTACAGTTACGTCAGGATTCCTCACTTCCTAGAAAGTATTAAGATCATAAATTCACCTCATACTGCACAGGACCATAAATGTTTCTATCTTATGGTTACTTATGTCATCCCAAATGAGTCCAAATTAATTATGACTTTTCAGTCTCAAATTAATTCCAAAATCATACAAATAGTGATCAAACATTTACAAGTATTAAACAATATATGGAATAATTAATAATTATACGGGAATAAGACAAAAATTAATTAAACATAAAAAGTCACATGGTCATAAAAAATTCATGGCACAAAATTAAAGAGCAACTAAAATAAAGTGTGATATATTAAAATATAAATTGCTAAAAAGAACTAAATTAAAAAGTAAGAAACACTCCTTAATTTCCACTTTTTAGCTATATAGGATTGTGTGTCAAAAATTATCCAAAAATTGAACTTGAAAAAAACTGTGCCAAAAATCCCACAAAATTGAAGCTGGAAAGTGAAAATCATCAAAATCGGTGCCCAAAAGGCGGCTGCCGCCTCGTCCTCGTCCGCGCTTGAAAGCCACTACGCACCGTCGCGTCACTCAGGTCTCGTCAGCTCCTAGGTCTAGTCACAGCAGCCAGCTCCTCCCTCTCCGTTCTTCTTTCCTTTAACTATACATATTAGGTCACATCACCTTCTCTCTCCCCCTTGTCTCACGTTCAGGTCCCCTTTTTCCATTTATAATCTTTTTTTTTTTTTTTCCTTTTCTTTCATTTCACGTGACATCATGTCACCATTCTTTTCTTTTTTTTTTTTTTTTCCTTTTCTGTTTTCCTGAGCTGGGCCTTCAAGATGGGATTTTGACTTGGGCTTATCCAATAATACCTAAAGGGTCATGCATTTTGTCTTCAATTAATTGGTATAATACCAATTTTGTGTTCAACTTTTAAACTAATATCATAATCCTGAATTCAGGAACTTTGACCTTTCGACATCTTTTTGCTTCCAAATTTTCAATTTTGCCATTTTTGCCTATAAAAGATAAAAATAAAATAAATAATAAAGAAATTAAAATAAAAAACAAGAACTTAGTAAAAAAGGTGTGAACTTTTGCCAAAAATCACTGTGCTGACTCCATAAGTTAAGCACGATTAACTGAGTACGATTTATTCTATTAACACAATACAACATGACACGCTAGCACGTAGACAAGACAATCTAGCACGTTATACTTATATATTTTTATAATAATTTTTCTAATATACAAATGCCAACCTAACCGAGAGATACATAATTTATAATCAATTATGATATGAAAATATTTCTCAAGTTTATTATTTTAGTTCTTTTTGGTGTTAAAAAATTTTATATTTAATTTATTATGCTAATATTTTTTTATACATTTAAATGATTTGGAAAAAAGAACAAGTTCATGAAAATGACACAAAACTTAATAATTTTACCAATTAAATGAGATATTTTGGGCCCAAATAGACTGGAACGTTCAAAAACGTGGACTAACACGATATAGTATGTCACGATATGTTAGAATATGGGCTAATATAATGTAAAATTAGATTAGATTGTGACTGGCACAACACGAAAGTATATTTATGCTCAATTTGACAGTTTGTCAGCTTTACACAATAGTCGTTTATAATAATTAACTAGCATTAATTACAACATTTATAGATCTACCTGTTTGTTTAGTGTAGAGTGTGTAGAGTGCCTCTTACGTGGAGGTGCGTGAAAGAAAGAATTAAAAATGTTTTAAAATGAATAAATTCAACTATAAAATTAGACATGAAAATTTGTTTCCCCGTGAGGGATAAATTTGCATGTGCATGTCACAATCGGTAGACACTAGAATTCACATGTAGCATGCATGTGAATTGGGAATTAAAAGGGTCTAGTACTTTCCTGATTTTCCGAATTTAATTAGGCTCCTGTGTTAGGAGCCGGATCACTTGTCCAAACTGTCTATTTCTTTGTCCAACTAATTGTGAGTGGACACTCGTTATAAATTCTTTTGGCTTAACTCACATTTTCTAATGGTGCTAAGGTCCGTTTAAAACTTATCTGAATTACTTAGTACGTGTGGCCGAGACTTCTTTTAAAAAAGCTGAGGTCTAATCTTCACTTTCATTCTTATCTTACTAATTACTTACAGACGAATAAAAAAAAAATAAATCCGTTTAAACCTTACATTAAAAAACAAAAAGAAAGAAGAAAAAAAAAACGAAGCCTAATAAATTAAAAGCACTTGAAAATTTTAGATACATAGGCAAGATGGATTTCAGACACATATACTTAAAACGAGGGTTATTAGAAAAAAGATGGATATGGGCGTCTTTTCCGTTTTTCTCTTTTTCTTTCTGTTTTTAAATATTAAGTAATTTAACTAAAGTTAGGCGTTCGTAGACGTCAAATGGAAGGAAAAATAAAGCCAAAAAAATTTTAAGACGTGCCCATCAACCATTAGTTAGACAGAGATTTTGGATAGGGATCCTGCTCAGGTGTGTTGAAGTATTGCATTATTGCCTATTAAATAGAGAAATTAGGGATAGTAACAATCGTATACTTGTGTTTTGATGAAATGCTTAATATATATTTTCAATTTTTATAAATTACAAAAATATCTTTTCTGATTGGTAAATTAATACAAATTTCATCTCTATCACTTATTAGGTCAAAATTAACTAACAAAATGTTAAAATTACCTTATTTCTAAACTTGTAACAAAACAAATATTACTTAAAAAACATTATATAGTGTTCAGTGAAGAAAAAAATAGTGGTGAATGAAAAGAAAAATAAATAAGAATAAGAAGATTTGGTGAAAAAAAAAGTCTTATATAATTTTTTCAAAGAAATTTTTTTTATTTTTTTAGCTATTTAATTGTATTTAAGTAATGGTATCTTGGTCACTTCAAAAAAAAAAATTATTTGTTACAAGTTTAGAGAGAGAATAATTTTGATATTTTACTTATTAATTTTGACCTAATAAACTATAGAGGTGAAATTTGTATTAATTTGCTAATCAAAGAGAATATTTTTGTAACTTATAAAAACTAAAGAGATATATTGAGTATTTCATCAAAACTCAGAGGATAATTTTGTTATTATTCCAAAACATTATATATAATTATAACAATATCTAATAAAGAAAAGGAAATTAACCTAACGTGATTGTGCAATATCTCCCACTATTTTATATTGTTTATATATGCAGGGACCACCTAATAATTTTCACTTATTAAATTAAAAAATATATATCTAAAAATTGGCAAAGACCCTGCCTTTGGAGCTCTGTTATTGTCATGCTATGTTTCAATAAAAATAGTAAGAAAATAAATAAATAAAAAGACGAGACAAGCTTTTATCTCAATAATTGCATAAAGACCGGCCCAATGTTTGGCTTTGGAGTGTTTATGAAACAAAGCCAGCAAAGTTTTAGAAATTAATTAATTAATTTTCGGAAACTCTTTGTCCTGATCTACCAATTAGAGCGCACCCTCAATTCCGTGGGCTAGATGTAATCTGTGAACAATAGAGATCGATAAGTGGAAGCAAGAATTAGAGTAAAAAATCTTGTTGTAAAATCAGATATGAAAAATAATTTGCGTGACAGATGGATCACAAGACACAATCAAGAAATTCACGAGAATCAGGATTGAGAAAAGGCCGGTATTATATTAGGCTGCTCATTTAATTATACTAAGCGATGTTATGGGAACCTGCTGCGCTTTTAGCACCAATAATATTAGTGTAAAATTCATTATAAAATTATATGTGAATCTCGTACTTCTGTGAGTGTGTGATACCAGCACCCACTGGTGGAGCTAATTGGAGGTGTGGGCGGCACTTACCCCAACCGATACTTTACATTTTTCAATTTTACTTGTATTTTGTTTTTTGAAAAATTCAATTATATATGCTCTTATTTACCTTCACTAAATTTTCTTTGGTTTTTAAGTTTTACACCTATTTTTTATATAAAAACAATTGAAGTTATATGCTACTTGCTAATTAAAATTTTGAGCACATCCTTATATTTTTATGATAAAAAATTCAATTAGCTACATAATACCTACATGATTCTTTACGTTAAGTAAAAAAATTATTCCGGTTGTTAACTCTTTAAATTTTTTTGGGTCTAAATAAATTTAAAACACTGAATTAAATTCAACTAAAACCATTCAAAAAGAGGGAAAAAAAATACAAGATAAAAAAATTAAGAAAAATTAAAGGAAAAAAATTTGAAAAAATTATTGGCCTAAGT
This sequence comes from Trema orientale, assembly GCA_002914845.1. Lineage (NCBI taxonomy): Eukaryota > Viridiplantae > Streptophyta > Magnoliopsida > Rosales > Cannabaceae > Trema > Trema orientale. Next base: position 61,176 of record JXTC01000157.1, read on the forward strand.
AATTATCCCTAAGCTCAAAAGAATGTTTGGTTCCCGTTCATCCGCTACTAGCACTAAAGGCCAGGTGGCCCTTAGTGTTTTATTATTATTCTTTTTTTTTTTTTTTTTTTGAAAACTAGGGTTTTTTTTTTATAGTAGTTGCAAATAGGCTAAAAGAGATCTGTGGAGAATCCTTCTGACGTGATGGTGGGAGTCCAGACTATTAATTTAAACGAAAAAGAAAGAAGTAAAAAGAAAAAGAAAGCACTAGATACATCATTTAAAAAACACAAATAAAGGTGGGGGGAAAAAAATAGTAGGAGGGAGAGACAGAGTTCCTCCCACATGATTTAAAGAAGGAAAAAAAAGAGAGAGAAAATAGCCTTTGACTTTTGTGCGTATTTATCAGTACATATTTCGTTTCTTTTTTATTTATTCTGTTGTCTAGTTATCCTATTTCTTATATATACTACACTAAAATATTTCACATTTTATTCAAAAGAAAAAGTACTTCATATTTTAATAATATTATAAAGAATAATAAAGTTCACGTATGAAGTGATGAAAGACAAAAGAGAAAAACGAAAATAGATGAGTGCTCCCTATATTGTATCCCCTCTATTTGATGAGACTAAAATTTTTTAGTTTGATGATTATGATTAGAATCCACCTTGAGGTGAGGAGTTATAGTTTATTGCAAAGCATCAAGCTTTTTGTTATAGAAGAAGTACGCCATTATTCCATGTTAGAAGATTGGACTAGTCCTCAGTTAGATTGAATTTATTTATTTATTTATTCAAAGTAGCCAAATATATTACAACAATTAATAAATAGTTACAATTTATCTGGGTTAGTCATACTCCCTTAATTCTATATTTGTTTGGTTGACTTTTCTAGTGTTTATGGAGTGTAAGTTTTGGAACAAAATATACATTCAGCAATTTTAATTTTAATTTTATGAAACACAAATTTTAATTAAAAAAAAAAAGCGAAAATCAGGAATGATTTTTTGTACGTAGACAAAAATAATGACCGACCACTTAGGAAACAAAACTGCAATTGGCATAAATGATGCAATAACCGATAATGTCATATGACAAAAAGTAACTCGTAGGTGATTAAGGTAAATGATTAGTTTCACGAAATATATAGTACAAATACAACAGATACAAACTATGAACATAATTCCGTGTAATTAATTTTTTTTTTCAACGTATACTTACTAACAAACAAAAACAAACCACAGCAGTTTTTGTTATTGATTTATTTATTTATAAGCACCAACAAAATCATTCCAACTTAAAATTAACAACAAATCAACAATTACGAAGCCTTCATTTAATTTCTAAAATTAAAGACAAAATTACTCTCTGAAAATAAAACATCACACAGAAATAGAAATAGAACTCATTACAGGTGAGGTTAGATATAGCTAGTAACTAATTCGCCATCGCCACTGAATTGGTCTTCTCTTCCATTAAATGTACGTGATCCTTAAGATACTCAAGAAACTCATCCACGTACTTGTTTTGTACTCCCCTATCTCCAAACACCGGACTCATCTCCTTGGCCTTGTCTCTATAAACCTTTCCCTCTTCTTTCTCCATCACCAACTTCAGCGACTCCGCAACTGACTCCCTCGTAAACGACCCGTCGTTTTCGTCCCTCGGCACCATATACCCGATCCTCTTCTCCTCCAAAAGCTTCGCATTCAAACCCTGGTCATTAGTGAGCGCCAACAACACAAGTGGTACCTCAAACTGAAGCGCTTCCACCACCGAGCTCCACCCTGAGTGAGTCAAGAATCCCCCGACCGAGTCATGACCCAAAATCTTGAGCTGAGGAGCCCAAGTCGTGCAAACGATCCCTCGTTCCCGGGTTCGGTCCTGGAACCCGGCCGGAAGCTCGGCCAAGTCACTCCGAGCCCTTAAAGCCCAGAAAAATGGGAACCCGGAAAGCTCTAACCCGAGAGCTATCTCGGTGAGTTCGTCCTGACTCGGTACGGCCTCGCTCCCGAACGCCAAGTAAACGACGGAGCGTTTTGGTTGGAGGTCAAGCCACCGTTTGGTTGACCTCCAGCTTTCATCGTATTCGTCCTCTTCGCTGTCGTTTGACGGCGGCGCCGGCGGAAGTTGACCGATGGGGAGAACGGGCTTCCCGAGAAGATCACTGAGCAGGTTTAACCATTCCGTTTCCAACTCCCAACAGCTTCTAACGGCCACCACGTGGCAACCTCTGAGCGCTTTGAAAAAACGATAGAGGATCGGAACGTCGTCTTCGCCGCCCTGGGTGCCACTCAACTCTTTGAAGAGTCTAGAAACCTCGTATTTCCGATACGCCACGGTGGAGGGGAATGGGACCCACCTCGGCGCGACAACGAAATCGTCCGGTTCCGTCCGGTAGTCGGGAAACTCGGCCCCGACGTATCCCAAACAGGCCGCGTTGAAAATACTGAAGTAGGCGTTTGGGATGCCGATATCTCGGGCCATGTCGGGTACCCAATAGGACGTGAAATCGAAGAGAAGCCAGTCAGGTTTGGAAGATCGGAGAAAAATGGAGAGTGAGTCTCGGAGACCGTCATGGGCCTTTTTGAGAGTTGGGACTTTTTCTCTTGGCAAGTCCGAGGTCGATTCGGCGTCGTTTGGGAGATTGAGCGACGGAAGCTTTACCAAGTTTATGAGTGGTGAGAGGTTTGGAGGGAGCTTTGGGAGACGATGGATGTTCTTTGGGGTTGAAATGAAAGAGATTTGGTGACCCTTTTGGGCAAATAGCTTGGCAAGCTCTAGGTATGGCAGTATGTGGCCGAAAGCTAGCCATGGGAACATGGCTATGTGAAGCTTAACATCGTTTTTTCCTAGTCGGCCGGCCACCGCCAAAGAGTGATCAGTTGCTGAAGTAGCCATAAATATCACTATCCTATTCCTTCTTTACTTTCCCCCAAAAACTAATTCGCTCGAAATAAATAAAACACATGGGGGTATTTATATTCATATTTAATGAAGTAGGAAACGGGAGTAAACGGCTAATAATACATAGATAGGGGTACCCTTTGCACTTTTTATCACAAATATTTAAATAATTTGGAGTTGGAATTTTATGAAGATCAATATTGACAATGTTGGAAAAATGGACATGTTTCACCATTTTGTTAAGCCATTTTGAGGCAAATTTTTAAGTAGGATTCGCTACATATTAGTGAGAAGTTATTGTGAATTTGAGTTCTTTTCCATGGATATATCAAAATTAAATATTTATTTGCTCAAAATAATAACAAGGTGAATGAGAAATTATCACCCAAACTAAGTAAATGAGAAGGAAAAATAAATGAAAATTACTAAAGTCTCACATAGAAAAAAGGGTATAAACCAAAAGATGTTCACATAGAATTATCTTATTCTTTGTTAGCAACTTAATAAACATAGATAATCTTTTTTGCACATCCATGTATATAAATATAAATCACGAGCTGGTCATAATGCGTTTGTGTGCGCCCATATTCAGAAGACACGAATGTCGGTCTAAAAAGCACAATTTGTGTTGAGTCTCCAAAAATTGGGTTTTAATAGCTCAATAGTAAAATGTGTAACAATCCAATTTTTTAAAGCCCATTTAACCTATGAAACTCCCAGAAACGTTTGGCCTTTACTGAGAAAAATTCCCCAAAAATTTTACTTTATGGAGAGTTGAATGGCTTGTTCCTAAAATGTTTTGTCTTGTAACTCAGGGACGATTTGTTTCATTAACCCATTCTTTAATGTATATCATACCTAAGTCGAGTGGTAAAAATTTTATGGAATTTTTTAAAATATTTTTGGATCTCATTGGGACTTATTTTGTACAAGGCGTCACTATTAATTTGACGTAAACATAAATGGAGAGGACGTCAGTGTTATCTCTAATTTTGGATTAATATTTTTGTTCATAATAATTTTTTTCTTTTAAAAAAGAAAGGTTTGTGTCGATATTATTTTCCTTGATGATATTGATAAGATAAAAAGATGTGAAGGGGGTCCGTCTACTACGTGAGATAATTATGAATTGAAGTGGTTTGGTGAGTAAAAGTTGTAGTCACTACTAAATATATGAGTTTTTGTGGCATTTTTTTGCGACATTTTTTAAAATGCCGCAAAGTATTGTAAAACGCGGCACTTTATTAAAATTGTTACAAAAATAACATCACTTAATTAAATGCCGCATAATTAAGACATTTTTTCAAAATGCCACAAAATTACCATATTTTCTAAAATACTACAAAATTATATATTTTATTCAAAAGGCTACAAAATTTTAATATAAGTTCTAAAGCAAACAAAGATTATGGTATATGCAAAATTGTGTTATTTTGTAAAATCAAAAATACTGTAATATTTATGATCAATTAATTTACGTAAATTAATTTGTACATTTTTTTGTTTAAAAATATCAGTTTATATATTTAAAATTTACACAAATTAATTTGTACATATTTTTTTGTTTAATAATATTAGTTTATATATTTAAATTTAATCTGTGTAAAATAATTTTTAAAGATTTTTTTCCCATTTTTTGAGCAACAATGAAATTTCATGACCTTTGAAGCCCACCACTCCGCACATCAAAAAAGAAAAAAGGGAAAAAAAAGAACTTCTCACGGTCTCTACCTCTTTTTGCTTGTTACATAATAATCAGAATGTTACTCTTACCTAAACTCATTTTCTCAATCGGGAAAGTTCATCCTCATGGCCGAGACCTCCATTTTCGATCGAAGCTCCGGTTGAGACCTCGATTTTCGATTGGAGCTCCGGCCGACACCTCTATTTTCGATCGGACCTTCGGTTGATACTTCCAATTAGGAATGGCAATGGGGCGGATCGGGGACGGTTTTTTAATTACCATCCCCATCTCCGAAAGCCAATCACAATACCATACCCGCCCCATTAACCATTCATTTGGATGCGGGGACGGTGCGGGTATTAACCAATGGATAACGGAGAAAACCGCGGTTACCCATTACCCATTGATAATATTAAAATATTAAAAAATTAAGATGAAAATACTAAATCCTTTTCATAATCAACAAATTATTAAGCACAACAATATACTAATAATTTTTAAACTCTAAAATTTAAATATATAAGTACATATAACTCTCCAAAATCATTATTTTACCAAAGATATAATAATATTGATAGTGTAAAATTAAATAGATATTTATATGTATAATAATTTTTCTATGTAAATATATATATCGGGGCGGGTACGGTGCGGATTATACAAATACCGTCCCTGCACCATACCCGCATATTAACGATACGGTTATTCCCCGCCCCGATCATTTTTTCCGCTTGAGCGGTTTTTCCCCTCCCCATTCGGATCGGATAACCACGGATACCGGTAACCATGGGTTATATTGCCATCCCTATTTCCAATTTCGGCAGAGAGATTCAATTTTTAGAGTAACAAAATCAAAACAGGTGATTCCATTGGTTCCAAAACCTAGATCCATTTTCATCTTCAATTAAGATTGTTATTTGGGATCATTTCTGATCAATTTTAGGTGTTGACAATGGTGTCTTTTGAATATTGAGATTTTTTCTGAGCAAGTAGAGGAGCTCCTCCAATCGGCGACCAGAACCAAGGTGCATAATATTTGCCCCCTTTTTGAGTATTTGCATTTTCTCTTAAGAATATTTTTTCCAACAGTTGGTGTGAGATAATTTCTGTATTTTTGAGCATCACAATCTGCTTTATTGTAAGTTCAATACTCATGTAACTCACATTCATTATCAAGTAAAGTCTTTTTATATAGGTGAAAATATATGTGTGTATAGGGTATTATAAACCAGAATAATAAGTTGTAGACTTGGAAAAGGAAATTTGCTTAATGATTTATCTCTTAGTGAACTTACCCGACTCATTGTTAAGAATTGCTTTAGCTGACTCAGTATTCGAAACAAATACATGCGTCTCTCCAAATATGTTGGTCCTAAAACAATTTTCTTACTTGTCACAATTAACTATTCAAGACTAAGTAACAATTATAGTTGAGCTTAATTTGAGTCACATAATAGAAGCCAAAATTAGATATTTTTATAGCTTAAGGTATATAAGGATAAATGTTCTATCCTCCTACCAAAGAAGAAGTAGTAGGAAATAGTGGGAGTAGGGGGAGGCTGGAGGCGGTGGACTAAGTTTAAGGAGAGGACTTGTTCCAAGTCAAATCAATGCTACTGCCATGCCAACTCCTTCCCTGCTTCCTTCGATGCTTTTGTTTCTTCTTTTATCATTATAATTATAATTATAGTTATGATTAGTTTTTAACTCGCATAAACTTGTATAGATATTAGTTTTATATTAATGAAAACAATGCTAATAGACCAACTTTGCTTATGGGGCTTGTCCACCATGCTTCTTTCCTATTTGCTTACTTAACAACCACCTTTTTTTTAGTTGTTATTGAGCAACAGTGTTTAGTTAGCTACGCTATTCTGATTTGTCACTTGTATAGTTATGAATCTATAATGAGCAATTTGAGTAGATTATTGTTAAGTTTCGATATTTTGACTATAAATTTGTAGGGCTATGAATCTCTAATGAGTAATTTGAGTAAATTATTGTTTGGATTTTGAATTTTTGGCTATGAATTTGCAGGGTATGAAAATCCTATGATTAGTGAAGCTACTTCCTCAAGTATATACAAAAACTCCCTGGTATGGTCTTCCCTGCTTCTTCATTTATTTGTTTCAATTAGATTTTATTGTGCTCTTTGCAACCCATTAAGAAGAAGAGAAGAAAAGAAAACTCTCAATTAAATCTTATCTATATTAAACTCTGCTTTCCCCTGTTTGTTTTATTTTCATATGAAAACCATTGTGTTAGATTATTTTTTTCATTTTTAGAAAGTACGAATGAAATATGTGCTTTAAGAACATCTTATCACTAGAATATGCTAAAAGTACTTGAAAATAATACATGTTGTTAAATACGCACTTACTCATATTGATACAAGCTTCCAAATGGAAAAAGAATCTAATTTCGACTACAATAAATGAATCATAAAAAATGGCTGCACTATGCATTACGAATTAGGTTGACAACCGATTTTACCTTTTCTCATATATATATATATATATATCTGTTATGAATTGGGCTGATGTAATTCTCAGAAATCAATCAACAAACACTAAGAAAAACACTCAAAATTTATACTGGTTCAATCCCATTACTGGGATCTACATCCAGTTGCTGATGGTGCTATCAATCCACTATGAAAATAGTATCAAGTTACAAGAATTTACAGAATCTCTCACACTCTCAAACCCAGACCCCTGTTACACCCATACGAGTAATCCCTCATATGCTCACAGAGCTCTCTGGTTTCTTGACTCACTGTTACGACTCTAACAATTGCTAATGCTACAAAAATAGAGACATGACCCGTTTATATAATACAAGGCCCAACAGCTAGTACATGGCCCAAAAGTTAATACACGGCCCAAGAAAACTAAATACAACATTGCCCAGTTTTAACTTCTAACAGAGAGTTAACAACAAAAACTTAACTAACTTGACAGTAATTGACTAACTAACTGCTGACTAATCACAACAAATCTCCACCTTAGTCTTCAGTTAGTTTACAAGTTAACGATCAGCACCATCAGCTCCACCTCCTTATCAGCCAGGAGGAAAAGATGTGACTCCAATCAAATTCAAGCACTTCTCAAATTTGATCGTTGTCACTGGTTTAGTCAAGATATCAGCAAGGTTCTCTTCTGTACGAATCTTCTGCACTATGATTTTCCCAGAGTTGATTATGTCCCTTACAAAATGTATCCTTACATCAATATGTTTCGTCTTATCATGGAACATCTGATTCCTAGTCAGATAGATTGCACTCTGACTATCACTGAACAGTTCTACCTGCTCTTGATCAATTCCAAACTCTTTAATCAAACCCTTAAGCCATAGCGCTTCTTTGACCCCTTCTGTAATCGCCATATACTCAGCTTCAGTCATTGATAAAGCAACAACAGACTGAAGTGAAGCTTTCCAACTAACCACATTACCATAAAGACAAAACAAATACCCAGTGAGAGACCTCCTATTGTCAAGATCACCACAGAAATCTGAGTCACAATACCCAACCAGCGGACCAGTAACTTTATCTGAATTTCTATATAGCAAACCATACCGAGCAGTTCCTTTCAAATACCTCAAGACCCACTTCACTGCTTCCCAATGAGCCTTCCCAGGATTAGCCATGAATCTGCTAATAACACTTGCTGCATAACTCAGATCAGGCCATGAGCAAACCATAGAGTACATTAGACTGCCAACAGCATTTGCATATGGAACTCTACCCATATAAGCTTTTTCATCTTCAGTAACAGGAGACTGATGTGAAGACAACTTGAAATGTGATGCTAGGGGAGTCAGAACAGCTTTTGCATTAGACATACTGAACTTATCAAGGATCTTTCGAATGTAACTTGCTTGAGAAACAAACATCAACTTTCTTCCTCTATCCCTATCAAGCTCCATTCCAAGTATTCTTCTAGCCATACCCAAATCCTTCATTTCAAATTCATTGTTCAGTAAGACTTTTACTTTCTGGATTTCTTTCTTATCAGTAGATGCTATCAACATATCATCCACATATAACAACAAGAAAATCCCAACTTGTTTTCCTTTCCCTAGCCATTTTACATGTACACAACTATCATGTAAACTTCTAGAAAAACCAGACTTCATCATAAACTCATCAAATCTTAGGTACCATTGTCTTGGGGACTGTTTAAGTCCATACAAAGACTTCTTCAGTAAACACACTTTATCCTCATTTTCTCTTGACACAAAACCTTCAGGTTGAGTCATATATATCCTTTCATTCAGTGTCCCATGGAGAAAAGCTGTTTTAACATCCAATTGCTCCAACTCCATATCAAAATGAGTGACTAAAGCTAACAAAATACGAATTGAAGTGTGCCTAACAACTGGTGAATAGATTTCATTGTAATCTATACCTTCTCTTTGAGTAAATCCTTTAGCTACTAATCTAGCCTTAAATCTAGGCTTCTCAACACATGGGATTCCTTCCTTTCTCTTAAAAATCCATTTACAACCTACTAACTTTTGACCAGCAGGTTTATCAACTAGGATCCAAGTTTGATTCTTTTCCAAACTTTTCATTTCTTCCATCATGGCTTTAACCCACCTAGAACTATCCTTGCTATTAACTGCTTCTTTGTAATTCATTGGTTCATCATCTATCACTCCACTAGCAGTTAAAGCGAAAGAAATTAAGTCAGCAAAGCCATACCTGTTAGGAGGCCTTATATCTCTCCTTACTCTATCTCTAGTCAGCTGGTACCTCTGAACATTTTCAGGTTGATCAGCATCATGTTCAGTATGAGTTTCTACTTCTGCACCATCTGGTTGTGTATTATCTATAGGGGTTGTGATACTTGGAGGCTCCACCTGAATTCTAGTATTCTGATTTCCTTCATCTCTACTAGGAATAGCTCCAGTTTGACTCATGTACATCTGATCTTCCTTGAAAACTACATCCCTACTGATGAAACTCTTTGATCCACTCTCATCTGAATACCATAACTTGTAGCCCTTAACACCAGGAGGATAACCAATGAACATACACTTCTTTGCCCGTGGTTCCAGCTTGCCTTGTTTCATGTGTGCATATGCAACACAGCCAAATACCCTTAAATGATCATACTTTGGAACATTTCCTGTCCATAATTCTTCCGGGGTTTTGAAACCAATTGCAGCTGATGGACTTCTGTTTATTAGATAAGCTGCTGTAGTAACAGCTTCTCCCCAGAATTTCTTTGGCAAGTTAGCACATGATAGCATGCACCTTACTCTTTCAAGAAGAGTTCGATTCATCCTCTCAGCCAAACCATTTTGCTGAGGGGTATCTCGGACAGTGTTGTGTCTTTCTAAACCTTCTTGTCTACAAAAAACCTTGAACTTATCCTTCTCATACTCCCATCCATTATCAGTCCTCAATCTTTTGATTTTCCTACCTGTTTGTACTTCTACCAGTTTCTTCCATTCAACAAACTTTTGGAATGCTTCCTCTTTTGTTTTCAAGATAAACACCCATACTTTTCTAGAAAAATCATCAATGATAGACATGAAGTACCTGCCTCCACCAAGAGTTGGATGAACTGAAGGTCCCCACAAGTCTGAATGAACGTAGTTGAGAGTACCCTTTGAAGTATGCACTGCCTTGCTAAACTTTAATCTGCTTGCTTTCCCATAAATGCAGTGTTCACAAAACTCTAGTTGGCCTAATTTTTCTCCACATAAAAGTCCTTATTTTTCTAATTCTTGTAACCCCCTTTCACTTACATGTGCAAGCCTTTGATGCCAAATTTTAGTTTTCTGTTCAGAATCACTAACAATGGATGTCACAGCTCCAATTACAGTACTTCCTTCAAGCGCATACAGGCCATTTTTCATGGTTCCTTTCATAACAACCATGCAGCCTTTTATGACTTTAATCACACCTTTCTCAGCCTTATACGTATACCCTTTTGCATCCAAGGTACCAAGTGAGATCAGATTTCTTTTAAGTTCTGGAATGTACCTTACATCTTGGAGCAGTCTTTCAAATCCATCATGCATCTTCACCCGAATTGAGCCTATTCCCATTACTTTACAGGACTTATTATTTCCAAGCAATACTTGTCCACCATCTATCTCTTTCAGGTTCTGAAGCTGAACCTGGCTCTTGATACCACTTTGTTATGAATTGGGCTGATGTAATTCTCAGAAATCAATCAACAAACACTAAGAAAAACACTCAAAATTTATACTGGTTCAATCCCATTACTGGGATCTACATCCAGTTGCTGATGGTGCTATCAATCCACTATGAAAATAGTATCAAGTTACAAGAATTTACAGAATCTCTCACACTCTCAAACCCAGACCCCTGTTACACCCATACGAGTAATCCCTCATATGCTCACAGAGCTCTCTGGTTTCTTGACTCACTGTTACGACTCTAACAATTGCTAATGCTACAAAAACAGAGACATGACCCGTTTATATAATACAAGGCCCAACAGCTAGTACATGGCCCAAAAGTTAATACACGGCCCAAGAAAACTAAATACAACATTGCCCAGTTTTAATTTCTAACAGAGAGTTAACAACAAAAACTTAACTAACTTGACAGTAATTGACTAACTAACTGCGTATTAGTGGCATATGTTTCTGTTTCTTTTTCCTATTTGTCGATATATCTTCTCTATGTTGTCTAGGGACATCTTGTTCCAATTGTTCATCGTGTACTTAAGGTAAGAATTCCAAGGGTCTAAATTTCTAATTGATATATGATCTGCATGCTTTATCTTCATCTATTGACCTACGTAGAACACAGTTGAGAATTTAGTGATGTTGCAAATAGTGCCAAGATTATGCCAGAAACAATATCATAGTCAAGGATTCTCATTAACTATTTTCTATTAATTTGTAGTTTTAGCAAAATGCTTCTTTCTCCTGCACATAAATAACTAATCAATAACTTTGTTATCATCCTCTTTGGCAGGTTTATGAGCAATTGGATACTAGAGAGATAATGTCTTCACAAAAGGTATTACTTTGACATCTAGGTACTTAGGCAATATCCCTTTTAATCTTAGTGATGTTGTCACTCTTGTCAGAAAACTTTGACTGAAAAAGACCAAGAGGAAGAAGATATGCAGTCATTTAAAACTTAGTTCAGAATATGTTTGTGAAGTTGGATTTTGGATACTAATGGTCATGGGCTTAAATTTAATTCCTCTTCATGGAACAAGGGTGTGGATTACAACTTAATATACATATATATATTTCTGCTTAATTAATTTCTATATGGGTTGTCCATTACTATTGTAGCACAATTTTAGTAGTAAACTACTCATCATGTCTATAATGACACAGAGGTCAACTTGTTATTCCTGGAATCTTCTGTTGGGGTTAGCTTTTCCTATTCAACTACTGGCACCGATTTTGCCAAACTGAGAGATAACTTCACAGGTAACTGCTTCACCTTACCATGGTTAATTAACTAAAAGTAATATTAATCTTTTTTCTTGTGAGAGTTATAGTCTACCTACATTATTTCATTATTTAGACCTGAAGAAGAAGATTATAACTTTCATTGTTTGATAAACCATATTGATATTCCATGTGCTTTTCTTATATCATATGATCAGCAAATAATGCTTATACTTTCCTGGATGAGTGGTTTCTCAAGTTTCCCGCATACCAAAACCAATCCTTCTACATAGCTGGATTGTTTAATTGGCAATTAGGCATGGTTTAATTAGCTTGAGGTTTTGTTTGATCACCTTGCTTTTTTTTTTGGTGAAAAGCTTGTGTGAACACATGCATTTGAAAATCTTATATAATAGCTTCATATATAGAACTTTTAGTGCTCTGTATACTTATTGTAGGTGTATAATACCCTCCAGTACTTCATATCAAGAAGGCAACCCTTGCAAGATTGATTGTCATGCACAGAGCCGAGGTTGCCAAGTCTGGTGTCAAGAAAAAGGAATAAACAAGACAAATGAAGGCTGGAATAGGCATGTGGGTCAATGGTGATGGAGTAGCAGCAAATTTGCTATTAATTTCTATAGATTATTTGTTCATAGGTTAGAACAACGAGTTATGTAGTCTTATCCATAGGTTGAAGGGCATTTTGTAATTTTCTTTACTTTTTGTTAACTGAATAAATGTAGAAATATTATTATTTTTAAAATATAATTATGAGGAAATTTTATTTGGTATTTTTTTTATTTCAGATAATAGTGTTTTTTTGGTTACAAAAATTTTAAGACACTTTAATCTTAAAAAAGCAAAACAAAACAAACAAAAAAAAAAAAAACAAACAAACAAATAAACAAATAGTGATAGCTCATATTTTTTGCGGTAGTTTTTTACGACATACTTTAAATGTCACAAAAAATATTAACGGCACTATCATAAATGTCGCAAGCTTTTTTGTGGCAGTTATAAAATTGATGTTTTTATTTGCCGCAATTTTTTAGCGGCGTTTTTAATATGCAAAAAACTGCCACAAAATAATTGTGACATTGGCTATTGTGATACTTAAAAAATGCCGCAAAATTTTACCGTAAATCTTTTTGCGGCATTTTTTTATTCTTATACCGCATTTTCCTTTTACCGCTAAAAGATACATATTTTGTAGTGAGTGAATGTGATTGATAGACTCTATGGTCCCATTATTCATCATGTCTGTTAACTAAGACACGATCACCATGCACACATTTCATATGTCAGAAAACCACCACATGCCTACGATGTACGACGTCTTTTCGAGAAGATCAAATATTTCCAATATGACTACATTATTAATGTCGTTTTGGTTCGAAGACGTACGAGTGGTGGCTCCACTTTCTACCGTACCCTCTTCGGAAACCACATACTAACAGCTTTTTGGCTATCATAAAACAACTTCTCGGTCACCCGTTGGGTTAGCTCAACGGAGTGGAATGGATATTAAGTATTAGATTAGGAGTTCGATTCCTAAAATAGCTATAGGTTATTTTTTTTGTTTTATAATAAGTGGAAATTATTAACTAAATTTCATTTTAAAAATAAATAAATAAATAAATAAATCCCCTTCTCGGTCAAAGATATGAGGAATTGATAAGACGAAGATAGCCCTAAAAATTTGCAAGACTTTAATACGAATGGTTGAACTGCCATGAGAAAATCTTGATTTAATGTTGGCACTCAGACATGCGTTGGTCAGACCCATCAATAAGTTGGTCGTGTATGGAAGCTCTTTTTTTTCATTAAAAGAAAGTACTCTTATTACCAGATACATTCTTCAAAAAAAAAAAAAAAAAACGGCGGCAACCGACCGATGAGGGCTGCTCAAGGATATGTACTAGTCAATCGCAAAAAGCGGTAGCAACCGACCGATAAGGGTGGCTCAAGGATGTGTATTAGCCAATCACCTAGGTCTCACTTTGATCGAAAGCTCTAAATTATTTGTTTACCTTTTAAGAACTCCTATATTTTGAGCTTATAATATTTATTCTTAATTAGGCCTAAAATGTATAGATAATTAGTTTCGATTTAATAAATAGTGAATTTTTTATTTATTAAAAATAAAATTGGCACACAGCTTACTTTCTTTCCAAAGTTATTACATTTTTTCTGTTTTGTTTCATTTTAATTGTAACTTTAAAGCTTTTTTTCTTCCTAATTGGTTTAATTGTCATTAATTTCTTATTTTACGTCTACTCTTTTGAGTCCTAAAATTGATTTTCTACCCCAAAAATTTCATTAAAATATTATAGTCCGGTCAAAATATTCTCATAATTTACTCGTTTAATATCCAATCAAAGTGCCTAGAAACTTATTTTCTTAAAGAATTTAAAATATCATTCATCAGACATAGATTTTTCTCAATTAACTATTATTCTTAATTTTAATCTCAATTTTTTTTTTTTTGCTATTTGAATATAAAATTTTAAATTCAAAAAACAATAATAAAATTTTCCATAGAATATGAAAAGCATTTAAAATAATTTTTTTACACAAATGAACATTATAAATATTTAAAGTTTTGCCTTAGCTTTCAGAATTTATTGAACTGGCATGGGCCAATGGGTTAGTGCCTAACGGGGTCAACCACTTAAACAAAATACATTTGATAAGCCTATACGGGCCTGACACGACCCACAGGCTCAGCCCATATTTTATGCAGGCTAAAGTGGGCCGTGTCTATGTGGGTTGTACCTATATGGGCCGAATACGAGACACAATGTGGGTCTAATTTCGTTATCGTTTTATTCTTTAAAATGTCAAATATATGCTTATGTAGGCTAAAATATGGATCTAAAATACATTCATATTCTTTTAAAATTTGAAAAAATTAAAAATAAATAAAAATAAGTAAATAAATAATATTAAAAATATATAAATGAAAATATTTAATTAAAATTTTTTAACATTTTAATTAAGAAATATATTTAAAATTATATGCAGAATGACTAAATGTGGACCGACAGAAATTTGGATCCAGTCAGGGCGGGCTTATAGGCCTATTATTGAGGCACAAGCTGGCCCCTACTATATGTAACGGGTCGGGTTAGCCCCATACTTTTTCTTCAAAATGTGAGCAGGCCCACAAAGTCCAATTTAAACGGTATCAATGCCTTTCGATTGATTGAATAAATTGGGCTGCACAATTTAGTATCTTGCCCCATGATTCACTTTTAATGGTTTTGAGAAATTAACAAGAATAAAGAAGTATAGATTGTTGGAGTTTTGTATTTTTCAAATACAAAGAAAAGAGACTCTATAAAATTCCCAAACATTTGCTTATGTCTTTGGTCCCATATTAGAAATAAAGTTAAAGTTGAGATACTTTATAAGTATTTCTATACTTACAAAGGAAGACTTTCTTATGGCTCACATGTACGTATGGCATGGACAGTGAGGCTATAGAGGCCTTTTTGGTGCTTATTAGGTGCACTTGGCACTTGGCGCGCCACATGGCAAGATAATTATTTTTTATTCAATTTTTTGCATAAAAAGAAAATAATTTTTATTATTTAAGATAATGAAAAAACAAGTTTTTTTTTATTTTTAGAAATGGTATTTTCTAGGGTTGTATCTATTCAGACAGATACAAATAAACAGTTACAACCATTGTCTGAAACTCAATTAAAGAAACTAGAAAACAAAATAAAATTTATCCAATTTTTGTTTTTTCTTCTCTGATATTTTCCGGAAAAATAAAGGTTTGTCATATTCTAGAAGCGGTTTACCTGTGATTCGCTGCAAGTAATCTTACTGATAGGGGGCAAATAATACTTTAAGAAAAGGGTATTCAGTTTGTATCTCAAGTCTCCTATCAAGATTCTTTTAACAGTCATAAAAGAGTTATTTTTATTATGGAGACTGAAACGACTGCTTCTACCGTCAAACCGATGAGCCAAGACTTGGTCAGATTAGATCGCATTGATGGGATGAATTTTACCCACTGGCAAGACAAACTGAAATTCCTTCTGACTATCCTGAAGATCTTCTATGTTCCTGATCCAAACCTAGCACCAATTTCATAACCAACTTCAACAGACTCTAATGTATTAAGGGCAAAAAGACATAAACGATAGGAGGATGAATTCATATATCATGCATATATTCTCAATATTCTATTAGACCATCTTTATGGTCTTTATATAAATACCGTATCTGTAAGAGAAATTTAGGATGCGCTTGAATTCAAATACAAGGCAAAGAAGGAAGGTACCAAGAAATTTTTAATTTCAAAGTATTTTGATTTTAAAATGTTTAATAATAAATCTATTCAGCCTCAAGTGCATGAATTAGAAGTTATTGTTAACAAACTAAGGGTTGTGAAAATTGAACTTTCTAAAATCTTTTAAGTTAGTACAATAATTACAAAATTACCATCATCTTGAAAAGGTTACAAAGAAAAAAAAATTTCACAATTCCAAAGATTTTTCTCTAGAACAAATTCAGAAATACCTTCGAATGGAAGTGAAATTGAGGAAAATAGATAAGAATAAAACTTCTCATTCTTATGATGGCAAGTCAAAGGCCAATACTGTGACCAAGCCCATATTTACACTATGCCCAAAAATTATTTATTATTTATAGATATTTATTAAATATATTAGATATTTAATAAAGTGATATTTCATGCATAGAATTTGCGATAATGTTTTGATTATTGGTACAATAGTAAATGTCAGAAAAGTTCCATGATTTATTCATTAGAGAAATATTTTAATAAATTTGTTTATTAAAGTTAAGATATATTTTCTCTAATTAAATCAAATAAAGTTGTTCACAACTAATAAGAGAAGCTGGACACTTCTCTTAAATTGTATTATAAGACTTTATACATTTATAGTGTATTCTAATTTATATTGGTATGACCATGTATAAAAAGTATTAGTGTGTAAACATTGAACAAGGACCGTGTGAAATATGTTCTTGTAATAAGTGTCCTTAACAAGAACATATTCTTACAAACTTGATAATTAACGTATGTCTTTCTTAATCCTGAAATAAGTGATGAACCCAAGTTTATAACTTGTATTATTTGAGATGTTAAAATGTATGGATCAAGAAATTGATGATTTAGACCCTAGCATTTTGGTAATTCATTATTATGGGTATTGGGAACATATGTTTATAGATATGAAATCTACAACCCTATTATATAGAGAAGTGAATACTGTCTTGAAAAGCTATAGGAGCTTAGATGATTTAAATCTTAGCTAAGTAATTAATTAAATTAGATATTTTATTATTGAAGACTTTTTATAAGTGTGGCTATCTATTAGATATAGTCTTGTTTCAAAGAATTGAAAGATATAATTGAAATGGGCAAAACGGTACTTTTGCTTAACCCCAATTATCAATATTCATGTGAGGACATACATGTATATGTTAATTATCTAATAGATATAATTTTAATTATAAAGTATCTTGTGATATTTATTTAATTCAAGAGTACAATTTAGACCTTTAATGGAATAAGTCCATAACTAATAGTACAAGCCCACTTATATTAAGAATTAATTATAACTGGGCCCTTGTCTATTGGAGCTTGAATTAAATAGATCCATTTGGGTCGTCAATCTATATCAACATCTTAGGCTACATGAGATCAATTGGTCTTAAACAGTTTAGTGTGCAAATACACAAAAGGAAGAAAAAGACAGGATAGTACGGTGGACCTTTAGGGCCCACTACTTACTCCTTAGAGAAAGTAAATTTCGGTCAGCAATCTTCGATGCCATAACATAGAAGAGTCCTCATTAATATTATACCTCTTAGTGCCAGTGTGAACATGCAAAGAACTATTAGTGGCCTCATGTTGTAAGTAAATACGATATAGACCATCAAATAAAATTCCATTTCTAATATAATTTGATTTATTAAATAAACTAAACTTATTGTCTTTAAAGGTAAAAGAAAAACCCAATGGAACAAGTCTAGAAACAGAAATCAAGTTTCGTGAGAAA
>JXTC01000157.1:79863-104715 GCA_002914845.1 Trema orientale
TTGATATTCTATCCTCAATGATAAAACTACCAAATTATGTTCTAATTCATAATTCCTGTGGGTAAATTATGAAAATAATATGGTATTTTATCCTAGTTAATTATATGAATATAATAAAATTTCCTGTGGGATAAACTTTATTATACTAAGTATAATTAATTACAATTTTTTATGTCTTATTCTTTATGTGATCTTAAACTTAATATATAATTTTAATTAATTAAAAATGTTGTGGCTACTCTCTAATTAACTAAAATTATATTGACCACTAGAGATTTATTATATTATGTTCCAGGCTCTACTAAATGCCTAAGAACAATTATGTAGTATCGTGATAGGCATTTACCAAGAATATTCCCAGGATATTGGTCGGGCATTGCCTCATTAAAAACCAACTCCTTAGACAGAGTAGCGTTCCCAGGGAAACTAGTGGCACAATGGCTTATTCAAAACTAGTTTGTGTTGAACTTACTCAGCTCATGCTTTCTCATGTCAACCCCATAATTGTTTATGAATTATTCATAACCTAATTGTTCACCTAAATAATTGTCTAAATTTATTTGGTGAACATTTTACAAGTCTTAATGTGCTAAAAATAGGCACTTAACTAAAGTTTTATGTATAAAATCAAGTTTTATGAGAATAAACCAAAATTTCACAAATTCTAACAATATCTAAACTAAAGCATATGTTACAATTTGTAAAATAAAATTTCCATAAAAATAAACTAAATTGCATAATTAAAGATAAATATTATGCACTAATATGATTTTATACATAAAATAATTCAATTCCATAAGCATGAAACATATTTGCATATATATACATATTTTAATATATAAACTTAATTTTGAGCAACATGATAAAAATGCTCAACAAATAATTATTTATGTGCTAAAATAGTTTAAACAAATATTGCATGCATATAACAAAATTATACATACATATTCATAAATTTAGGCACATAAAATATTCAGAATGAAATTTTTTATAAATTTGCCAATATCATAAAAATTTCATTAATTAAATTAAGTTTCACATAATAATATTCATTAAATACTCAAGATAAGAATATTATTATTAAGCATCAAACATTAATGAAATTAACACAAAGTATTGAAATTATGGCTTGTAAAACAAAATCTCACAAAAATCCGAATATTAAATTTCTGGAAAAATCCCCCCCTTTTTTTTTTTGAAAAAACTGATGCCCAGAAATGACGTGTCGTTTTCAAACCGAAGAGTCGCGTTTTATAGTGTAAAAACGACAAGTCGTTTTAAGATAACAGAGAAAAACGACAAGTCGTTTTTAGCAAAATGACGACTGAATGTCTCAAGATAAACGACATGTCGTTTTTTTGAACTTAATAAAACGACGTGTCGTTTTGCCTAACGACAGAATCAAAACCCAAGTGAAAACGACATGTCGTTTTGAAGCTGCAGAAAACGACATGTCGTTTCCAATAACGACAGAGACAAAAATTAAAAAAACGACATGTTGTTTTTCGTCGTCTTCAACCTCCAGCCGGGTCTTTTGACCCGTTTTTAACCCGTTTCGGACCCAGGTCGGATCCAACTGGTTTTTAACACTCCAGACACCAATTTTAACGTTTAAAATCATAGAATTGTTAGAAAATCAGTTACCTAATGATTTCTAACCTCAGTTTTCATCAAAAAATTCCAAATATGAAACTTGGATTTTGAAAAAAAATTTCGGGTATTTTTCCAGAAACTGAAACTTAACAAGGCAGAGGTAATTTAAATGCTCTGATACCAAATGTAAGTTAAACAATTATCTAAAACATGTTTCTAAATATGAATGAAACATATAAACAATAAACTAACCTCCAGCCATTGACACAGAGAAAATTTGTGGAAAAATTCGTCACACCGTTTCTCACACTTGCTCACTGTGAGTGATGGTGTATGTATGTAAAAAATGGGTGAGCAGTGAGAGGACCCAAATTCCTATTTATAGAGGTTCTCCCATCAAGAACCTTTTAGTTTCGTAACCGAAACCGGTTACCACTCACAGCATCAATGGCCATCAAAGGCCACTTACTATTGCTTCCGTTGCACCACCCTTATAGTAACATTAAAACGTTGCAGGGAGTGCAAAACAAGTACGTGGATGAGTTTCTTGGATACCTAAAGGCTCATAGTACTATATGGCGAAAGGAAGGAGAAGCCAAGTTAGCAGAAGATTAACTATGATCCCCGGTTTGTTGTTTTAACTTGAGTTGTAAACGTAATAATGTTATTGAGTACAAGAAAGGATAGGACTCTTGACATTCATGTGGTAAGTTGTGAAAACAGTGTTCTATATAGTACATATAATCTGATGCAGGAGCAAAATTATTGTCGTTTGGGCCAGCTTAAGTATCTTTTTCTTTTTCGTTTTCTTTTTTTGGTTCCTAATATGCACCTGTGAAACGTTAGCCTGAGTAGTATCTTATAAGCTCTTTGGGCTAATGTTTCTCTAATAGCCCAAGGCCATCTTGGCTTTGACGAGATAGTTGGCTTTTTCAGAACTTAATATATACTACTTGAGCCTTTATAACATAAATGAATACTAGTATTTGATGAGCTTTAGGAACATTTCTTTGAACTGGGTAATTTCTCTGCTAACTAATAAGAGGTCCCAGAGGATGGATTTAGAAAGAAGGCATATTTTTCAGAACTTACAAATTTTTATTATCTGATTCACTCTGCCTTCTTCTGAACAAAGAAGGGAGATTAATACAACTCGAAAGAGCTCCCTTGCCTCGGAGAAAGGATATCTCTTTACAAAAGATAAAACATTGACTAAAGGAGAGGGAATCTCTTTTTTACAAAAGTTACTGACTTAAGGAAAGAGAATCTCCTTTTACAAAAGTAAAAGACAAATACTGTCTAAAGAAAAGGGAATCTCCTTTTTACAAAAGCTACTGACTTAAGGAGAGGGAATCTCCTTTTACAAAAGTAAAAAATAAACACTGGACCGATTGCTAAGACAAGCGTCTACCATCCGAAAACCGGGTCATGGCTGGGACTGGAGTTCATGATGTCTTTGTCATTATCTGACGAATCACATGATTGTGGCCATGGATTCATATAGTTAAGAATCATCTCATCTTCGAGGGATGAGCTGTGAGGTTTTTTCTGGGAGTCACATCTGGATCGTACACGTTGCCACGTTGTGGTTCTGGTGAGTTCCTGATTGATCTGTGACATCGACAAAGGAGACTGGTCATATGGGTCCTGGGAATCCTGGAATACTGAGGCTTGGTAATTGACAACATCATACTGTCCCCAGCAGATTGATTTTCTTCTGGTAGCGTCCAAGGTCCATTATTGTTGTGGGTGAGAAAATGCTTCATGTCCTTATCCATCTGAGTTGTATAGGCTGGCGAATATTTTTCCCATGGTGCATCATCTTCTAGTTTTGGCCATACCTCATCTGGAATTATTCCATTTTTTAGGAATAGTATCTTCTGAAGCTTCCGATACTCTGGGTCCTATGATGACCATTTGATGTTCACTGGATCCATAGACTTCAGCATTGGTAGTATAAGAGACGATAGTGTTTCCTTCCTTTATGAATGAGAGATTCAGGAAGAGTATCGTCCAACAGTCGAATATGTGAATGGAGTTATCTCCAGGGAACTTTAGGGCATGTACTAATGTGGTTGGCCTTTTCCCTTTTACTTTATTCCACTCATCTGTCAGGATTTGGTCCTAGTCAGAGAGGGTATGGAACCAGCACAATAGATCTGTCTGGGCTTGATAAACCGGTCGGAATTCTTCTTTCTCTTGGTAGCTGCGGATTGTTGCTCTCATTTGA
The DNA here is from genome assembly GCA_002914845.1 of Trema orientale. NCBI lineage: Eukaryota > Viridiplantae > Streptophyta > Magnoliopsida > Rosales > Cannabaceae > Trema > Trema orientale. The sequence goes on from JXTC01000157.1 coordinate 83,687, forward strand.
TTGGTTTGGATTTCTATAGCAATTGTGTAACAACTTGCCAGATACTAAAAAAAATGGACCAACTATTTGGGCATGAAAAAGGTGTCCTTGAATGGTAGTAATTTTGAAAATAGGTAAACAGGATGGATACCTAAATCCTTTGCCATTGGCAGTCCAATATTTTGGATGAGCGAGAATTGAAGGACTAGTGCTCTTTGGACAACTTTTTATTGTGGCCTTCGACTCTTGATGACTTTCTGGGCATCTTTTGGGAAAGATGGTGGGAAAAAGGAGGCTTGAGAGGAGGATGCCATAGTGTATATTTATGGTAAAACTGGGATGGCTTTGATGGTTCTACAATTGGCTTGAGTAGGACTATTTATATTGTCTTGAGGTGGTCTTGACAAGAAGTCTGGGATGACATTATTTTTGCCTTTGATATGCTTCACTTCGAAGGAATACTGGAAAAACCATGTGGCTAGCCGGAGAAGCTGGGCGTTAATAGGCTTATTCTGTTTGAAAGTCATCATGCCTTGGAAAGATGAGAAGTCTGTTTCCACCAGGAAGTGATGTCCAATCAAGTGGAATTTGAACTTTGTTATTCCCATCTTTACAGCTAGTAGTTCTTTGAACGTGAAGTGGTAGTGGATTTGAGAATCTTTAAAGCTGCCACTTTTGTATCCACATATTCTTCTTTTTCCTTCTTTATCTTCTTCCAATAAGACTGCTCCCCAATGTCTTTCTGCAGTATTCTTTTTCCATCAGAGAGAATCTAGAGTGGTGGTAATGTCTGCATTTCCTTTTTCAGTCTTTTGACCGCTTCAGTCTGTTATGGGGTCCATTGTTGAGCTCCCTTTTTGAGCATAGTAGTCAGAGGGCTGGTGAGTTTTGAGAGGTGAGGCACAAAGTCCCTCAAATAATTAACTATGCCAAGAAACTATTATATCTGGACCTTCGTAAGATCACGTTCTGGGAACTTTAGAAGTTCTTGGGCTATGTGGGGTTGGGCTTCATATTAGCCATCGTATAACTTCATACCCAAGAATTCTATGTTGGGCCGTGCTATGACCATCTTTTTTTCTGAGAGCATTATTCCACTTTTTTCCGTGATTTCCATGAATTGGGCCAAAAGGTTATAATGGGCCTTTTCATCAGGAGAGAACAGGAGAATGTCATCAGTATATATGAGGGCTTGGTTTAGAATTGGGCCATAAATGGTGATCATGGCCTTTTGGAACAATGATGGAGCCGTTTTAAGCCCAAATGGCATGACAGTCCATTGATAGTGTTGGTTTGGGATACAAAAGGCTGTTTTGGGTCTTTCTTCTGGTTTGATGCCCAATTGCCAAAAACCGGCTTTTAGGTCAAACTTTGAAAATATTTTTGCCCAGGAAAGACTGGAAAACAACAAGTTTCTATTTAGAAGAGGGAATTCATCATCAGCTAAAAAATGATTCAATGGCTGATAATTAATTACCAGTCTTTGTTTTCCTCTTGCCTGTTTTGCTCTCTTGTTGACATAGAATGCGTGACATGCTCATGCAGAGTTGGTATCTTCAATAAGCCCTTGTAGTATGAGTTCTTCGCATTCTTGTAGGGCCATTTGCTGGTGCTCTGGATTCATTCCTGGATGACTAGCTCTCATTGGGTTAATATCCTCATTCTTTTTGAACGGCAGTGTGATGAAATATTTCTCATTTTTCCATAGAGGATGATCACATTTTAGCAGGAACTTAGAATGAGATTCTGCACAGGAGTTGTCTCTGAGCCTCTGTTTGATGGCTAGGAGAGGATTATTGGTGATATGGAAGAAATTTGGGACTGGTTCCCAAGCTGAGAAATATTGTTTGTAGGCTAGGCCTCCCAGGAGAATTCTCAGTCCTTTTTTCTTTGTGAAAATGTCGAACCCAATGATTAGATCCTTTCCTGGAAGTTTTGAACCAAGGACTCTGTGTATTGCTGAACATCCTGGAAAGAATTGTAGCATTATTGGTTTGCTCACAAGGTCTGTCGAAAAGACTTCTCCATTGGCAGCATGGAAATATTGGATTTTTGTTTTCCAAAATTTTGGAGGGAGGATGTCTGGGTTCAAGATTGAGTAGGATGCTCCTGTGTCAACAAATGCTGCAACTAATTGGTTTCGAGTATTTTGAAGGAAGAACCTGCATCTTTAGGGTTGGAGCTGGTTGTATAGTGTTGATAGCATTGATCTGAAATTGCTTACCAATTTCTTCTTCTTGTTCTGACCAATCAGAGGAGTCTGAAGGAAGTTGGAGTGCACAAACTATTTCTGGACTGATTTCTTCATCTAATGAAAAGATTGATTCCACATCATTATCTGACAAAGAAATCCCTGTAGCATTTTCAATATGGGAAATCATCTTGGCCGTTTTTCTTTTTGGGCATTGTTTTGCGAAGTAAACCTTTTGCCCGCAGATGTGGCAACGATCTGAAGTTTTTTCAATTCGTTTTTTCCTTCTGGGGAATCTCCAAGGCTTTCGGGAGTTCTTCTTCCTATTGTGGGGAAACTTGGAAGGTTCTTTGGAGCGCCTTTGCTTTCTGAACTTCTTTTGTGTGCACAAAAATGTATTGTGGGTTGAACATTTCGTCAGAAGATCTTTCTGGCTACAGGCTTTATCTAGTTGCTTGGTCTGCTTCATGTACTCCTGGAGGAACTTATTTTGGGAGCACATTTTATCAAGCGCTCTAAGCACAAGTTGGTAAAGTTCTCCAAGTATTGTGTTTTGCAGAGTTTTTCCACTGGAAGATAATAGCCTGAAAGTTTTTTCTCTAAGAGGATCTGGGATGGATGACAGAAAGGCTTGTTTGAGATTTGGATCATCAACTCCTCCAATGAGATAGAACCGTTTGGACATCTGCTGGAAGTGCTTTTCTATATCTTTTCTTTGCATGGAGCAGCATTTCATTTTGAAAAATTCTGCTTTTAATCGTTCTGTTATCTGGGCTTCTTGCCCACAGAATTCTACATATAGGTGATTTAAGGCTCCTTCGATCGACGTGTCTTGTAGAAACTGCAGTTGTCTATATTCTCCAAGACTTTGCCACCAGTCATGCAAAATTCCTGTAAAACCAGAAGCAAAATTGAGAAGAATTTCTCTTCTATGGCTTCCAGGTTTTTAAGCTTCTAAAAGAAGCCAGGCTTTGAATTCTTGAAAACGGCCTCTCCATTTGGTTGGTGGTAAGTCATCGAGGGTGAACGTCTAGAATTTTCCTTTAGACGTCTTCGGTACTTGTGGCTGGTTTGATCCTAAATGATTGGAGTCTGTTTCTTCCTCCTGTTCTTCAATAATAGGCTCAGTCCTTGTTGTCCCCGATGTTCCTGTTCCCTGGGTCATAAATTGTTGTGGAAGTTGTGAGAGTTCATCATTGTCGTCAGATGTCTCTGTTGTTATGGACCATGCTCCTTCTGATGAATCTTCTTCTGGGTCTTCTTCAGAAAGTTTTTCGTGGAGTCTTATTTGGGATAGGTTCTAGAGACAGTGTTGCTGGATGGCTTTTGTCAATGGGTTTGGCATGGAGGTGCTTCTTTGTACCATCAGCTGATTTGGTGGATACTCATTTGGCTGATTAACTGAAGACTCTACTTCCTTTCGTTTCCCTTTGGACTTTGCCTTTTGTTTAGCTTCCTCTTCTTGATGAAGGATTCTTTGTAGGCGTAAGATCTGGTCTTCTCCAGAAGGCACTGTTAAGGATAAAGGTTGAGAGGCTTTTGGTAATGTAGAAAACATCCATGGTGTCGCATCCATGTTCTGGTGTTGGTTGGTGTTTTACTGGAGCTGCCTTAATTGTTCTTGTAAGGTAGCATACTGATTTTTACGGCTCTTCATTTCCGCCTCCTTTGCTGAGAAGATCTGCTTTGGAACTGCCCCTTGTCTTATCAGATTTATGAGCTCTTTATAGGTATTTTGGATTCTAGACTGTAGTCTGACCAGTAAATCCTACAAGTTTGAGCATCTCTGGTCTAGCTAAGTAACCTTGCTTTCCACCTGGGTGGCCTTTTGATCTAGCTTTTGTAAGATGGAATTTTGGGCAATCATGTTTTCAGTTTGCCAGTTTAACACCGCCTCTGCTGATGAGATCTTCTTCGTAGTCCCATCTGGTTTTCTGATAGTGAAATTAAGAACTTTTGGTTGATGCGTTGTCGTTCTTGTTTCATTAGTAAAGCTTCCAAGGGTTGGAAAATCTTTATCATAGGAAGACATCATCATGATTGACTGGACCAGGGCTCTTGTCTGCTCATAATTCCTTTCTTTTTTTATCCGCTTTGCCGTTCTTTTGTAGTAGGGCAGGATATGTTGAGGACTCTGGTCTTCCTAATCTTGATCATCCCATCCGCTAGGTTGTAGAGGAGGCTCATGTTGAATGTTTTGGGGACAGGAATATTTGACTTTGTAGTCGAATTTTCCTGATGGCTGTCCCAGGAGGCCCACTTTCTTTGATCCTGCTTCATATTATTCCTTGAGTTTGTGACCTGTCTTTTTTGTTTGGGGCTTAGCTTCTTGCTCATCATTTGCCAAACACAACTGGCAATTGCAAACGTCCTAATAGCAATGTCCTTCTTTTAAGTTGAATGCATAACATGGATTTCTGCCCATATCGAACAATTCGATTTCTGCTGCGGCATGGATAATAGTAGACATCATGTACTGTGTGATGAAGTAGTCTGGCACCTCTTCTTTTTTGCTGAAGGTAATCTATGTTTTCCCATCTTTCAGTGTTTTGAAAATGGGATATGACGACTGGACTTGCACCTGGGGTTGGTGTAGTTGTTCATAACTTGTTATCCAGGAGTCAGGGATTATCTTCTTGAGTTCTTCAGTTGAGATCTGCTTGGGATGTGTGTAAAGCTTGGTACGTGATGAGAGTTGACCGAGACAAGCAAGGCATCCGATGTTGTTGGAAGGGCCAAGTCTAAGGCATGGTTTTGGACCCGATATACCATCTGATAATGAAGGGTGGCTCCCATGGCTTGAGGATCTTGTTCTACACCTATTATCTGTAACTGGACTTTAAGGGCATCTGGCAATCTTTTATCTTTTAATGGCATACAGAAGTTTGGATAGAATGTGACGATGTATGTGCCTGCATTGAGGGTTGTTTGGATGATACCTATGCAAGCATGTTGATATTTCCACATTCTAGTATCAAGAATGGCGATTTTTGCACAGACAGGGAGACCCCTCCGACCATGGTAGGTTAACGCAAGGCGAATAGCTCTAAAATGTATATAGCTAAAACCTTGGTCTATCCACTGAGGTAGAAATTCTGGTTGAATTTGGAGGGTAACATAAAGGAATGGAGAGGGAGGCAGAAGGGCACGGTCACATATTTTGTTTTGGGTTAAGACGTTGGAGTTATAAACAGTGTTAACGGCCATTTGCTTACTTGTATTTCCTTTAATTTTAATTCTTTTTTCAGATTATGTGGCTTTATTTTACTAGTGAGATAGAGTTTGGGACAGCTAAATGGGGACAGCTGATTACAGTCTGGCCAATAACCATACGATACGACACTAACACAATGTCCTGATCACGTCGTGCCAAAACCTGGGCATGACCAGGTCGTGTCTAGTCAATAAATTAAGCATGACATGACGCCTCATAAATATGACATGATATGAAGAAATTGATTTCATTTTAAAGAACGGGAAGAAAACGTCCATGAAGCGCCACTAAAATATTTTTTTTAAAAAGGAAAACAAAAAAAAAATAATTGTATTTTTTTTCCACTTCATTTTAAGAAGGGTTTAGTATCAACTGCCTCCAAACTTTCCCGAATGCATTACTTAGGTCCCTAAACTCAATTTTTTTTTTCTTTTATATATTGTAGTATTTGAATATAATTCTCAAGTTATAGTTTTTTATCTACAAGAATAAGATCTTCACCGACATCGAAGCATCAGTGAAAGTATTCAAAATGCATCAGCAAAAGACCGTCGCTGAAAATTAGTTACCAACAAAAAACGACATGCGTTATTAAAAGATACTTATGTCGACAAATTACTAACTTATGCCGACGAGTGTGTTGCATCAGTGAAAGTCTTGCATCAGCAAAGGTTATTAAACTTTTGCCGATGTGAAAAAGAAAGGTAATAAAAAAAATAAAAAATATTCCCAATGGCATTTTCGCATCGGCAAAGGTTTTTATAAAAAATAAAAAAATTTAAAAATACAATTAGATTAATAATAAAAATAGAAATAAAATTAAAATAATATTCAGTTTGTTTAATTAACTGTGTGAAGCATTACTTCAGAAAAAAAAATAATGCGCTAAGCATTTAATCGAACATCTCTCTATGACTTGAATATAGCAACAACTATGATATTAGATATTGCTTCGAGTAAAAAAAGTTACCGAATTTGGACGCCAATCATATGGATCGATTTACATTTCTTCAACACATCATATATATCAAATAGAAAATAATAGCAAATGAAGAGATATATTAATCTAGCTACAGAATCAATAGTCCGAGTAATAGCAAATAAAGAGATACATACCTATTTAAGCAAAATTCCAAACAATAGAAAATAGTAAATGAAGAAAAAGGAACACAAACTCAAATTAACTAAAATGACAAAAAACAAATTAATGAAAAAAAATTAAAAACAATACTCATAAAATAGAAAATAAAGAGATAGGAACACAAAATCTTACCCAAGAAGAAAGATACAAATCGAGAGATGAACCCAAGAAGATAGAAGAATTAGGGATTTTGAGAAAGAGAGATTGAGGGAGAGAGAGAGGAACACAAAATCTTACCTAAGAAGAAAAATAAAAATTGAGAGATGAACCTAAGAAGAGAGAAGATTTAGGGATTTTGAGAAAGAGAGATTGAGAGAGAGAGAGAGAGAGAGGATTTTGAGAAAGAGAGGTTATGAGAGAGAAAGAGAGAGAGAGAGAGAGAGAGAGAGAGATTTATTGAGAGAGAGGTTGACAGAGGTGTTGAGAGTCAGAGAGGGATGCATTTTTAGAGAGCAAATAAAGTAGAGGCGGAGAAATGAAAGAGAAGAGGAAAAAAAGAAAGGGAAGTAGGGTTTTCACGGTACACTCTTTTGTTGAGACATTACAAAAGAGCGTCAGTACGAGTATAGATAATAAATAAATAAATGTAATACTTTTGCGGAGAATTTTTTTGAGATCAACCCTTTACCGATGCAAGGTCAACAATGTATCGGTAAATGTATTTCAAATTTTATCTAAAAATAAAGACGCGCTCGAAATTCGGCCTTATTTAAGGGGACATTTTTTGAGGTCTACTCTTTACCAACGCAAAGTTAATAATGCGTCAGCAAATGTAATTCAAATTTTACCCAAAAATAAAGACGCATTCAAAATTCGGCCTTATTTGCAGGGAATTTTTTTGAAGTCAATCTTTTACCGACGCAAAGTCAACAATATATCGACAACTATATTTCAAATTTTATCCAAAAATAAAGACAGCTCAAAATTCAGCTTTATTCGCGGGGAATTTTTTTGAGGTCAACCCTTTACCGATGTAAAGTCAACAATACGTCGATAAATATATTTAAATTTTTACCGAAAAATAAAGACGCGTTCAAAATTTGACTTTATTTGCGGTATTTTTTTTTTAGCAACCCTTTGCTGACGCAAAGTCAAGAATACATTGGCAAAGGGTCAAAATAATCCAGGAATTTTATGCATCAAATATTTCCCGACGTGCAGCCCATCGGGAATTCCACTTTATATTAATTTTTTTTGATTTACCTATGCCAACGTAATAAAAATAATGCGTTAGGAAAAGTATGTTTTGACGACGTGTTATTTTTGTTGTGTCGGTAACCTTTGTCGCTATTTCCATCTAAAATAGCAGTTATAAGTACCATGTGATACACATATAGTCTTCTTCTCTACAGGAAACTTTGAGGAGAAAACTAAGGGTTTCTGTATCCCCAAATTTAAAGAGTAATAAGAAAAAATTTGGCTGTCATTGGATTAATTAATCAAAATACTGCCTATAGATTATGGTATTTATAAGAAAAGAATTTATTTCTCTTTTAATTTTTTTTATAACAAAAATAGAAGCAATCAGATAAAAATATGTCTATTTAATGGTACGGTATGAAATGAAACTTCATTTCAAATCGGAAGGCCTTGGTACACAAGGCTCATAAGCCTAACGTGCCAAAATAATTAAAGCTCAAAATGATGCGAGCTCTTTGAGCAGAGTTCATATCAACATTTATTAAGATTCCTCCTTTTTTTTCTTTTTTTTGGGGGGGAGGGAGGGAGGAAGAATCATATATATATATATGTATACTTTTCTTGAAATTATATATTATAACAATAAAATATATTATTATTTATATTTCTCCTTTTAAATTTTCAGCATTTCTATGTACTTAAAGCTTATGAAATGAATCAGATTCTCAATATGAATTCATGCCTTGAAAATCTATATAGTCAGTCTTGTCTTTTATAATATATATCAATATATATAAATTTAATATACAATATAAATTTATGTATATATCCATATATGTAGTTATATTCACATATATAAATTTAAATATATTTATAAAGTAAAACTTTCACAGTTTACAAATTGGGAGAACTATATTTTTTCTTCTCAAAAAAAAAAAACGTGGGCTGGGGATGGCCCATAATGTGCCGACACATCTTGTAATCTTCAATGGGCCGGGCCGGGCTAGCTCGCCGGCTGTAATATCGTGTATTAGCCCTTCCCACATCTCATAGATAGGTTCGGCTGGCACATGGGCCCAAGCCCATATTTGCATTTCTATAGTGGATCTATGTGGGTCTTACTATTGGGTTCCAGTGATATATGGTCTTGATTGCACAGATTTGTTGTGCATAGCAAGCCTCCTACCCAAAAAACTCAGCTTAATTAATTTTGAGTCATTGCTTTCAATTTCTTTTAAGTATCATTATGTTTGCACTCCCTAACTTTTTTCTAATTTCTAAAAATCTTTCAGTAAATAATGTCGCAAGATGTTTATATATACACAAATAATATCATCACCATGAGAGAGAAGTCATGAATTAGAAGCAAGATTAAAAGCTTTTGGAAAAAATAATGTTTTGATTTTTGAACAAGGATGACAACATGGTGCCTAATAAAATAAAAACCTAATATGTAATTACTTTTCTTTAGGAGAAAGAACGGAGAAAGAGCAGGAGAAATACAATTCTTTGTACTAAGTGAAAGAGCTCTTATGTATCATAACTCTTATGATCACCAAAAAGCATACATACTTATGATCGATCATAAGGTCTTTTTGATTTTTTCATTTTCTTTTCTTATTTTTCTCTTTTTATGATGATCTCAATAAAGCTCAATTAACAAAAGAAAATTCATTAAAAGTTTATTATCAATAAATATAATTTATAAGCCATTAATTTATTTAATTTCGAGATCAAAAATAAATCTAAAAACTAAAATATGTATCATATTTGAGAAGATTAACTTCATGGAATCGCACTCAAATTAAAAAAGAGTTTTTATTTTATTTTATTTTTTAAAAAATGAAAAATAGCTATTTTTTACACTTCAATTAAAGAAATGAGAGCTTGTTTTTTTCCTTCATCTTTTTACTAAATGGATATTGCAAATTTGTTAGTACTGGTATTTCTTACAAAGCAAAGACCTAGAAATCTTCCTTTGTTTTGGTTGCCTTTAGCAAAGATAAGTGGAAGTATGGAAAATAAAATTTTTTCCGGATTATAGTTTTTCATAAAAACTTTTTAGGATATTCGTTACGGTCTAATTATATACAAGAGATTGTGTACTTCAACCAATGATGCTTCTTTCTTAAGCACCAACTTGTAACTATAGAGATGTGTAGGCACCTTGATATTGATCAACTCAAAGTGAGAATCCAAGAACTCTAATGGCCTCTAATGGTAGCTCCAAAAATTTCGCTTTCTTACTTTTCTCTCAGTTTTCTTTGTGCAGCTACCAAACTAATGGCTGAAGTTGAGAACAAATGCAAGAAACAAATAAAAATAGTGAGATCAGATAGAGGTGGTGAATATTATGGTAGGTACACTGAGAATGGACAGGCACCAGGTCTTTTTGCTAAGTTTCTTCAAGAACATGGGATTGTAGCCCAGCACACTTTACCTGGTTCTGCAGATCTGAATAGTGTTGCTGAAAGAAGGAACAGAACACTCATGGACATGGTGCGAAATATGCTTAGCAATTCCAATCTTCCAAAATTTTTGTGGACTGAAGCACTAAAGACGGCTGCGTATATATTAAACCGTATTCCAAATAAGGCTGTCCCTAAGACACCTTTTGAATTGTGGAAAGGTTGGAAGCCGAGTTTGCGACATATGCGTGTTTGGGGTTGTCCGTCTGAAGTGAGGATATATAACCCACATGAAAAGAAGTTGGACCCAAGGACAATTAGTGGTTTTTTTATTGGCTATGCTGAAACGTCTAAGGGTTATAAGTTTTACTGTCAATCTCACTCTACTAGGATTGTGGAATCAAGAAACTCAAAGTTTCTTGAAAATGACATGATCAGTGGGAGGGATCGGTTCAGGAATTTAATTCCTGCTCATGATCAGACAGAAACTCAACCTTCTACGTCATCAGAAAGATTGGTGATAGTTCATAGCACATCGCAAGTTCAAATTGGTGTTGAACAACCAATCGCTGAAATTCCACAACTTGCTGAAAATCTTCCAGTGGATCAACAAGTTCAGGAATTACCTCAAGATCCTGAAGAAATAGTTGAATCACAAGCTCCTCAGGGAGAAAGTGTTCCAACTTTAAAGAGACCTACTCGTGAAAGAAGATCGGCAATTCCTAGTGATTACATAGTGTATCTACAAGAATCTGACATTGGAGCCGAAAATGATCCTGAAACATTTTCACAAGCCATGAGTTGCAAAGAATCTAATTTATGGCTTGATGCCATGAAAGATGAAATGAGTTCCATGAAGAGCAACGGAGTCTGGGATCTTGTAGAGTTGCCTAATGGGGCGAAGGCCATTGGCTGTAAATAGGTCTTTAAGACCAAAAGAGACTCATTAGGCAATATTGAAAGATATAAAGTGAGACTCATTGCTAAGGGGTTCACACAAAAGGAAGGAATCGATTACACAGAGACTTTTTCTCCTGTATCTAAGAAAGATTCTCTTCGTATAATTTTGGCATTGGTTGCACATTTCGACCTTGAGTTGCAACAAATGGATGTGAAAACAGCATTTCTTAACGGTGATCTAGAAGAGGAGGTGTACATGAAACAACCTGAAGGTTTCTCTTCTAGTAAAGGTGAGCATTTGGTTTGCAAGCTTAAGAAATCCATATACGGATTAAAACAAGCCTCCCATCAATGGTATTTCAAATTCCATGGAGTAATTTCTTCATTTGGTTTTGTAGAAAATCCCATAGATCAATGTATATACCAGAAGGTCAGTGGGAGTAAAATTTATTTTCTTGTTTTATACATGAATGATATTTTACTTGCAACTAATGATAAGGGTATGCTACACGAGGTAAAACAATTCCTCTCTAAAAACTTTGATATGAAAGGTATGGGTGAAGCATCTTATGTCATTGGCATAAAGATCCATAGAGATAGATCTCGTGGTGTTTTAGGTCTATCACAGGAAACCTATATCAACAAAGTTTTGGAGAGATTTAGGATGAAGGATTGTTCACCGAGTGTTGCTCCCATTGTGAAAGGCGATAAGTTCAGTTTGAACCAATGCCCGAAGAATGAGTTAGAGAAGGAATCTATGAAAAATATTCCATATGCTTCTGCAGTTGGAAGCCTTATGTATGTTCAGGTCTGTACAAGACCTGACATTGCATATGCTGTTGGAATGTTAGGGCGATATCAGAGTAACCCAGGTATGGACCACTGGAGAGCTGCAAAGAAAGTCATGAGGTATCTCCAAGGAACTAAAACTTACATGCTTATATATAGACAGACAGATAACTTGGATGTGGTTGGCTATTCTGACGCAGATTTTGCTGGCTGTGTTGATTCTCGCAAATCAACATCCGGGTACATTTTTACTATGGCCGGTGGAGCTGTTTCATGGAGAAGTGTCAAACAGACTTTGATTGCCACTTCTACTATGGAAGCCGAGTTCGTCTCTTGTTTTGAGGCTACTTCACAAGGTGTATGGCTTAAGAGTTTCATTTCTGGACTTAGAGTTATGGATTCTATTTCTAGACCATTAAAGATTTTCTGCGACAACTCAGCTGCTGTGTTCTTAGCTATGAATAATAAGAGTGGAAGTCGAAGTAAGCATATCGACATTAAGTACTTAGCTATTAGAGAACATGTTAAGGAAAAGAAAGTGGTCATTGAGCATATTAGCACTGAGTTGATGATTGCTGATCCTTTGACTAAGGGTATGTCACCGTTGAAATTCAAGGATCATATAGAGAGAATGGGACTTGTTTCCTCTTTATAATTGTATATATACATTCAGTTTATTAAAGAAACTTTTATGCATTCAGTTATTTTCTTATTTACGTGTGCACTTTATTTGAGAAAATGCGCTTTATTCTGGACCTAGAATAAACATAGGATTTATTCATTAAGTTTTGTTACCACATTTAGAACTTGGGAAGCAAAAATGCATTGTAATACATAGTTGATAATACTCGCATTATGGGGACCTTTCGCTATGATTCATGTATTTTGTTACTCAAAGAGATTTTGGGTCAACGTTTGCACCAAGAGGGAGAATGTAACGTTTTAACGTTACTATAAGGGTGGTGCAACGGAAGCAATAGTAAATGGCCTTTGATGGCCATTGATGCTGTGAGTGGTAACCGGTTTCGGTTACGAAACCAAAAGGTTCTTGATGGGAGAACCTCTATAAATAGGAATTTGGGTCCTCTCACTGCTCACCCATTTTTTTACATACATACACCATCACTCACAGTGAGCAAGTGTGAGAAACGGTGTGACGAATTTTTCCGCAAATTTTCTTTGTGTCAATGACTGGAGGTTAGTTTATTGTTTATATTTAGAAACATGTTTTAGATAATTGTTTAACTTACACTCCCCTGTCTCCGAACACCGGACTCATCTCCTTCGCCTGGTCTCTATAAACCTTTCCCTCTTCTTTCTCCACCACCAACTTCAGCGACTCCGCCACCGACTCCTTCGTAAACGACCCGTCGTTTTCGTCCCTCGACACTGAATACCCTATCATCTTGTCCTCCAAAAGCTTCGCATTCAAACCCTGGTCATTAGTGAACGCCAACAACACAAGGGATACCCCAAACTGAAGCGCTTCCACCACCGAGCTCCACCCGGAGTGAGTCAAGAATCCACCAACCGAGTCATGACCCAAAATCTTGAGCTGAGGAGCCCAACTCGGGCAAACAATCCCTCGTTCCCGGGTTCGGTCCTCGAATCCTGTCGGAAGCTCGACCGAGTCACTACGAGGCCTTAAAGCCCAGAAGAAAGGGAACCCGGAAAGCTCTAACCCGAGAGCTATCTCGGTGAGTTCGTCCTGACTCGGTACGGCCTCGCTCCCGAACGCCACGTAAACGACGGAGCGTTTTGGTTGGAGGTCAAGCCACCGTTTGGTTGACCTCCATCTCTCGTCGTTTCCGTCCTCTTCGTTGTCGTTTGGGGGCGGCGCCGGCGGAAGTTGGCCGATGGGGAGGACGGGCTTCCCGAGAAGATCTCTTAACAGATTTAACCACTCCTTTTCCAACTCCCAACAGCTTCTAACGGCCACCGCATGGCAACCTCTAAGAGCTTTGGCGATACGGTAGCAAACCGAAACATCGTCGTCCATGCCAGTTAAGTCATCGAAGTTCTTCGAAACCTCGTATTTCCGAAACGCCACGGTGGAACGGAATGAGACCCACTTCGGCGGAACAACGAAATCGTCCGGTTCCGTCCGGTAGTCGGGAATCTCAGCCCCGATAAATCCCAAAGAGGCCGCGTTGAAAATACTGAAGTAGGCGTTTGGGATGCCGATATTTCGGGCCATGTCGGGTACCCAATAGGCCGCGAAATCGAAGAGAAGCCAGTCGGGTGTGGAAGACCGGAGAAAATCGGAGAGGGAGTCTCGGAGGCCGTCATGGGCTTTTTTGAGAGTTGGGACTTTTTCTCTCGGCAAGTCTGAGGTCGACTCGGCGTCGTTTGGGAGATTAAGCGACGGAAGCTTGACCAAATTTATGAGTGGTGAGAGGTTTGGAGGGAGCTTTGGGAGACGATGGATGTTCTTTGGGGTTGAAATGAAAGAGATTTGGTGACCCTTTTGGGCAAATAGCTTGGCAAGCTCTAGGTATGGCTGAATGTGGCCGAAAGCTAGCCATGGGAACATGGCTATGTGAAGCTTAACATCGTTTTCTCCTATTCGACCGGCCACCGCTAACGAGTGATCAGTTCCTGAAGCAGCCATAATATCACTATCCTATTCCTTCTTTTCTTTGCCCAATAACCAGTTCGATCGAAATAAATAAATAGAACTTTCTTTTTTTAAAAAAAAAAAAAAATCATAGTTAACCATGTAGGAAACGGGAACAAACGGCTAATAATACATACGGTACTGTTGAATAAAAGTAAACTGCATTTGAAAAGAAATAAAATGTGAGATTTAAAAATGCAATTGGTGAATAGAATTTTATACGGCTAAAAAATAGGTACATATATAATATATTTTAAAAATATGATTATTTTTAATTAAAGACGTAATTCAACTGCACGATTGATAAACACGCACTCACATATAAGGTATAAGCATTATGCATAAAATTGCTAAGTATATCGGACAAAAGAATCGATATCGTATTAAAGCCGAGAGATAATATTTGTAATAAAAAGGAAAAAAAAAAACAAAATAAAAGGAAATAAAATAAAAGAAAAGAAAAGAAAAGAAAAAAACCGTGACGTTTTTGCTTTACTTTCAGAAAGGAAAAAAAACAAAAAACAAAAATTCCATTCATTTTCCTTAGTACCAATCTATTTGTTTTTCCTTGAAAAAAAAAAAAGACTTTTTATTACCAAAACACTCTAAAGTCAGAATAATTCAATAAAGTCAACCTTGAGCAGAATAAAATGCTCTAAATTCAGAACAATTTAGTAAAATTAATCTTGAACTCAATTTTTTAGAGCAAAACCCCCTGAAGTCCCATAATATTAGGTTTGTTAGAAAAAAAATAATTTATGTTAGTTTCTTTTATTGTTAAGTCCTTATTCTCTTATTTGTGGCTTTTAAGTTCTCATTATTACATATTTGTTTCACGTTAATCTTTTTTAATTTTTTTAATCCAAACCTATTGTGAATTAATACTTGTCCAAAGGTGCTCATTTTAGCAGGGATAAAATTAGAAATAAAGGAAAATTATTATTTAAAATAACACAAAAAAATTAGGATTAACGTTTTAATTCAAAACAGAGGTTTAAAAAATTTTATTGGGTTCCAATATGAATCTACTTTGACCCAAGTATTTATATATCTAGAAGAGAGGTATACATCTCTTCTTCTTTTTTATTTTTAATTTAAATCAGGATTTATAAAACTAACTATACCATTTTTCATCGTGTTTTTCCTTTAGTTACAGTTCTTTCAAAAATAATTTTTCAAAAAAATCTCATGCTCATTTAAAAGTCCTTATAAAAGTGATTAAAAAAAAACGGCCTATATAGGTATCAACAAAAAAAAAAATGCAATAGGATATGCATTCTGTTTTACCGAATTTATAGAGGACATGTTCTTTTTTTTGATACATGTCCTCTATAAATTGGGCAAAAAAAAATGCATATCTTTCTTCAAAATATATGAATACTTTGATCAAAATAGATCTATATTGGAACGTAATTAAATTTTTCAATTTCTTACCGTCATCTTGAATAATAACCCTAACTTTTTTTTATTTTTTTAAATAATAACTTCCCTTTGTTTTCAATTTTATCCCTACTGAGATTAGCATATTTTAGACAAGTGCTAATTGACAATAATTTTGAATAGAAAAGATTAAAAGGGATTAGCGTGAAATAAAAATACAATAATGAGGACATAAGAGCCACAAATAATATAATAAGGACATAATAGCAAAAAAAAATTAACATAAACATTTTATTTTTCTAGCAAAACTAATATTCGGGAACTTCAGAGGGTTTTTCTCTAAAAAATTGAGTTCAGGGTTAATTATACTAAATTATTCCGAGTTCAGGGGGTTTTGTTCTAAAAAATTGAGTTCATAGTTAATTTTACTGAATTATTTTGAGTTCAGAAAGTTTTGGAAATGAAAAGCCAAAAAAAAAAGGTATCTGTATTTTTAAAATTTTTTATCAAATTTTACTTAATCCACGTATACGGTAAAAATTGCGTGAATAAGAACATTTTCACTCTTTAAATCACATTACACAATTTAAAAAAAAAAATAGGAGAGAAGAATTTGTCTATTTTTGATCTAATCAATGTTGCTTACCATTTATTGATCTAGATGATTGCTATTTGAAGGGGCCATTTGGAGGAATCATTTTTGTAGTTATGTGAATGTCAATTGATAATTTTAAAAGATAAAGATTTTAAACTCAAATTCTAATAACATATATGGGTCCTATGAGATTTGATGTAAAAACACAAATAGAATATTATGTTCGTATTGATGAAAATGTGTGATTTTTTTTTTCCTCTTTTTCTTGTTGGCGAACATTTTAATTATAAAAGTGAAAAAAAGAGTGTTGCTCAAACTTTGCAATAATCTCTCTTTAACCATGTAACAAGACCACGATAATTTTGAAATTTCGTATTACTTATAAAATAAAATTGGTATTATGTCGTTTAAGGAGTTTGGTGGCAGGTTTAATGAAGAAAATTTGACTACTTGACTTGGGGAGCTTTTAGCTATTTCAGATTTTTTTTTTTTCCTTTTAAATAAACAAAGTGAACAAAAATTCGTCAAAACGGATAGTTTTATTGTTGACGACGACAATTATTATTAAAATTTTTAATATGACATGACATTTGGAAATAAATTGGAAAATTAAAATTGGACAAAGAATTTGGATTCATGTCACTCTCTTTTAAAAAGAATTTGGATTCATCACTCTCGTTTAAAAAGAAATTTTGATGCTGATTGATATAGTGTATTTGTCATTCACATCTTCAATGAAGACTATAGATATTTGTTATGGTCTACCTCCAAAACGTCGCAATGCGGCCATACTAATTAATATGGTTGGTTTGAGTTGTACCTCGTAATGTGACTTAACGTAATAAATAATTATAATCAAGCTTTTTTCTCGTACATTTTTCCTGTAAAAGCTAGTGGTATCAAAATAGGCTGATACAAGCACGATATGATTATAAACTAACACGGCACAACACGATACGATTAATAACCGTATTTAGCTCGGCACAGCATGATAAGTAAACGTGCTCAGACCAGTACGACACAAACATGACATGTGATATGATGTGTATGAATAACAGGCACGGTAGAGACGATTACAAAAAATAATTAGTTTACAAAAAATATACTTATTTTAAATTTGTTTTAATTTTTTTGGGCATAATTTTAATAAAATAAATTTTAAAAAAATTAGAAAAGATTAAAATTAAAATATTTTCTAGGTAAAAATAATTTATATTATAAATATTAGGTCAATTTCTAATTTTTTTAAAGCAAAAAAGTTCCAAAATTTAATAAGTTTGAGCAAAAGAGTTTAAAGATATTAAAAACCTAAAGCAAAATTCACTTTCAATAGAAAATTCTTAAAATATTAAGGAAAAAAAAATATAGTTTAGGCATGTGTCAATCATAACTTTTGAGTTATACATCATAATTTGGGTAGAGGATAATTTTGTTGAAATATACTTTAATTATAGAAATTTAAATTAATTATCATTATTCACATACACTTTAATATTTCAATTTAGATTTATTTTTATATAAAAGATATCTTAATTTTGAAATAATTTTTTCTATTACATAATAATTAACAATTCATAATTGATAATTACTTAAAAAAAATATGTCTAATAATATTAATATAACTAAATTTGAAAAAAAAATAATAATAAGAACAATTATAAAACAAGAACAATAAGAGTTTGAAAATAAAAATAATTAGACTTAAAATTAATGAAAAATTGGTAAGGTTAGACATAAAAATAATTATGATTAGGTATAGAAATATCGTAGTACATTGCAGTATGGGGTGCAACTATTCTTACTTTGTTCCCCATCATCAACCCTCACCATGGAATCAAATAGCCAATAACTATATTTTTATGATTACTGAGAAATTATTTATAGGATAATGCTTAAGGTACCAATTTTTGTACCAAAATTTTAATACCATGATTACTGAGAAATTATTTATAGGATAATTCTTAAGGTACTAATTTTTGTACCAAAATTTTAATACCAACATATGTGACATGTGATTTGTTATCACTCAGTTGACGATAATGTTTATTCTATTTGTGGTAAGCATTAACACACCAATTAGTTGGTGACAACTTACATGACATATGTGTTGGTACAAAAATTTTTTTACAAAAACTGGGATATGTAATACTATTCTTATTTATATTGTAGCCAAAGATTAATTATCACGATAAAGATATATCAAAAATAAACTATCTAGAGTAGCCAAACGGTGGAATAGGGATAATAATCGATTTATTGTAGTCTCTCAGTTAGATAATAAGGATCACCATGTTTTTAGTGTTGAAACTTTAAGTACGGATTTTTTTTTCCCCTGCGATCCGCCATAGATTCCATGAAGGCTGAACCCGTACTTTATTCGCTTCCATTCTTTCTTCACCATGTAATGGGTTCCAATGCTTTTTCCATTTTGATTTATCTAGGGATCAATGATCGCTTTTTAAACGTGAAAAACACCAAGCAATTAAACAGAGCAAAAGTCAGATAGGAATTAAAGAGCATGGTACGAAGGAATTAAGGAGCATGGTAAATATTTTCTTGTTCCTTGGCAAGAGGAGTCTGTTAGGAAATTGTATTTTCTATTGTGGGCCACATATATTTTGGACAATTGTATTGTGCCATATTATTCTTAAGCAGACCCAATAAGTGATTTAATTAGGCTGGGTTAGGATATCCAACTGGGTATGGATACCAATGTGGATACCCTGTTAGTCACCCAGTTATGGTTTGATGGATACCCAACAAGGGACTATATAAAGGACCTATTAGGGTTATGGTCCCTGTAGCCGAAAGAATACGTACGCTCAATTCTCTGTAACCCACCATTAGTTACAGAGAATTCCATCTGAGTGACATTAGGCTTTTAGGCTATAGAAGATCAAACCCTCTAGCGATTACAGTCAATTACTATCGCTTCCGCCTTCGGTTCATCGTCCATACTACGGTATTCAATCATGGACTCAGGTATACTCATTGAATCCCTTCCTATCAATTTTACATGAATGTTCTAGGGTTTTGTGTTTGGTTTTGCAATCCCATATATTCAAGTATAACAAGTGGTATCAGAGCCGGATTTCATGTTAAAATTGATTAGGTTTTCATGCATGTCTGTAGTTTTCAAAATCTATGCCTATTTGGATTTCTAGGGTTTAAATTTTACATGCATGATTTGTGATTTTACATGATTTATTAAGTATTTGATGCTATGAGGGTTAGGTTTTGGCTTTTGGGTCGTTCATATTTCGGATTTGGGGCCAAAAACATCATTTTCGGGTTTATTTTGATGTTTGAAGCCATTTAAGCGGATCTGGAATTTTCCAGATCGCACTGTGAACAGTGTTTTCGGTAGACCGATTCAGGTTTTCGGTCTACCAGAAACACTATTCACAGGATTGATTTTTCGGAAAAAATTTGAGTTTTCGGTCGAATTTTGGGCTGATTTCGGTCTTTTTTGACTTAAATCATGGAGTTTCAACCTATTTTCGACCTACTAAGGACTAGAACGACCCTCACTTTGTCCGTTGAAAACCCTATTTGGTTTAAGGGTTGATAAAGTGACGAGCCAATTCAGAAAGATCGAATCTGACAATTTGGTCTCTGTCAGATTCGGTCGACCGAAAGTGGCTTTTCGGTCGACCGAAAGTAACATTTCGATAGACCGAAAGTTGCCGAGAGCCATTTTCACTTTCTGTGATTTTCGGTCAATCGAAACTGGCAGAATCGGTCGACCGATTCTGTCAAGCCGGTTGACCGATTCTGCCAGCAAAGAAAATTTTTCAGTTTTCGGCTATTTTAGTCGAATTTTTGGGCATTTCGGTTAATTTTCTTTGCACCATTTGTCTTGTATGTTAGATTAAACACGATAAAGCAGCATGTTGTCAAAGTAACCTCTGTTGTGTAGTTTTGTTTAGTCTAACGTATAAAGATGTTGTGGGTTTGTTGTTAATGCGGATAACTATCGGCCCAAATGAAGATGGTTATTTGGCACGACAATAAACGCACCTGTGATAATGAGTATGTGACGGTTGTTTGGTTTCCATGTGAGCAATTAATCGGCCCAAAGGAAGGTTTGTTGTTTGAAAGGATTTACTGTCAGTATTTGATTATTACACTTGAGAGTACCACTTGCAAGTTAATACGTCGGCCCAAAGGAAGGCCTATTAATGTTGCGCTAGGTATCTTGTGATTGTAGCCCACCTTATGTGATATATATCATATATGCATATTTTGTGATTATATTGTATGCTTATATGTGATGTTTAAGTTGTGAGCATATTTATTTATGGTATTATTTTATTTTCTATACAGTTTCTACTGCTAATTTTTCTGCCAATTTGAGTACTATTCCTGTGCTTACGGGCACAAACTTTAAGTCCTGGAAAGAGAATGCCATGATCGTACTGGGTTGTATGGATCTTGACCTGGCACTTAGAAAGGACCAACCCTCTGCTCTTACGGAGGAAAGTTACACTGAGGATAAAAGGAACTTTGAGCTTTGGGAAAAGTCCAATCGTATGAGTGTCATGATCATGAAACGCTCTATTCCAAAAGTCATGCGGGGCTCTTTGCCAAATGAGGAAAATGCCAAGGATTTCCTTGCTGCTCTTGAAAAATTATATCTCAAGAATGAAAAAGGTGAGATGATTAGTACCTTGGG
>JXTC01000157.1:108457-128118 GCA_002914845.1 Trema orientale
TTAGTCACCCAGTTAGGGTTTGATGGATACCCAACAGGGGACTATATAAAGGACCTATTAGGGTTATGGTCCCTGTAGCCGAAAGAATACGTACGCTCAATTCTCTGTAACCCACTATCAGTTACAGAGAATTCCATCTGAGTGACATTAGGCTTTTAGGCTACAGAAGATCAAACCCTCTAGCGATTACAGTCAATTACTATCGCTTCCGCCTTCGATTCATCGTCCATACTACGGTATTCAATCATGGACTCAGGTATACTCAATGAATCCCTTCCTATCAGTTTTATATGAATGTTCTAGGGTTTTGTGTTTGGTTTTGCAATCCCATATATTCAAGTATAACATAGTCTATCTGCATGGCTGCTTTGATTTTAGTCTTTGCCTGCTCAATCAAATGTCTGGGTTTGAGATTAGCGGGGAAAGAAATTCTAAGTTCAGTAGAAGGAGATATGAGTTTGGCAAAAAAAAAAACAAAAAACAAAAGCCAAAACAAAAAACAAAAAAAAAAAGGGAGGAAATAATCCTGTGAAACAATGTGTATATTTTACACCATTTCTGTGGGCCTCATAACCTTTTTTTTATCCAATTAGAGCCTTGTAATTAATACCACATCAATACAGTAAAAAAAGAGTGCCGTATTCTAGAAATTCTCTAACTGTTGAATTTTCTAAGAGTTTATGGTACAAATAGTCCTTGAATTATTAAATTTGTGGGGATTTGGTCCTCAAGTCTAATTTGGTTACTAAGTTCTTTTAATTTTCTGATTTGAAGTAATTTAGTTTTAGACTATCTAAATTGCAATTTGATATTAAACTTTTGATGAAAAATACATGTGAGAAATAATACATTGCAGTATCTGAAAATATGTTTAAGAAAAAATAAACTAAACAAAATAATTTAGAGAGAATGAAATATAATTATTTTCAATTCTTAGGGTTCTTGGAGCTACAACCCTTTTTTTTTTTTTTTGTGATGTTCACTTTTATACTTAAAATTCTCAAATTACATTTTAAATATACTTTCAAATGTTATCACGTACAATTTATATGTGTTTTTGTTCAGAAGTTAAATAACATGTTGTAATTTGACATTTCAGAGAGCAACTTGTTTCAAATCAAAAAATTCAGAGCTTGATTGTCACTATTAAAATTTTAAAGACGAAATTACCACAAATCTGATACCTCGGAGACCATTTATGCCATTTAACTATTCTTAAATGTATAACATAGCTAAGTCAAGTGGTGAAAATTTTATGGAATTTTTTAAAAGTATTTTTGGGTCTAATTGGGACTTATTTTGTACAAGGCATCACCATTAATTTGACCTAAATCGAGAGGTCAGCGTAATTTCTAGTTTTAATTAATTTTTAAAAAAATAATTTAAAAAATGAGAAAGGCTTGTGTCGGTGTTGTGTTTTTTTATAAGAACACAACAAGCTGTGAAGAGGATCTATCTACTGCCTGGAATAATTATGAAATGAAATGGTTTGGCGAGTAGAAGTTATAGTACTGAATGTAATTGATTGACTCTATGGTCTCACCCATCATGCCTGATAACTAAGACACGCTCGCCACGCACATATTTCAATATGCCAGACAACCACCACCACATGCTTACGTCGTACGATGTCCCTTCGACAAGATCAAATAGTCCCAACAGCGTGCATTAAAACATTTATCGATATTATTGCAATAATATCTGTATTTTGAAGTCTCGATATCAATATGAGTTAGAAATATATTTTTTTCTATGTATCTGTGAAATATTTATAAAATGTCGAGGATATGTCGATATCGGTAAAAAATGAACTAATATCGAGATATTTGTGGACATTATCGTGACAATGTCATTGATATTTTGAAATATCGAAATGACGAATTTTTTCTGAGTTTTCATTTTTTTTGTTTTTTATAAAAAATTGTAGTAAAGAATACAAAAATAAATCATAATTCTCTCTCTAAAATATGTTGACAAAGTTTTAGAATTATTTGTATTTAATGAGAATATTTATATTCATCAAGTTGAATAAATTCAAATTACTCAATTTATAGGTTTATTAGTTAGAAGAGATCAGTCAACATATACATGACACATAAATAACTATCTTTAAAATTACTCAGGCAGAATAACTTCAGAAAGATATAATTTAGACTAAAGCGAGAATTTCTCTTATGACTTTCAACCTTATAGAAACTCGTTTTGATATTGAATATATTTGAATTGTTCTATAGTAACAATAATTTTAATTTATTTTCAATGTAATTGAGAACTTTTTATAATTTGTAAGATATTTATATGAGATGTATTAAATAAAGGGGATGGCTACGGTAGGGGCGTCCTTACGTAGGGTCATGCCTTAATTATCGTTGGATGAGAATCTGTGGGAAATAACGGGAATCTATAGAGAATCTATTTATATACAGATTCCCATCCAACGGTGAATAGACAGGACCATACGTAGGGGCGACCCTACGTAGGGGCACCCCTACTGTAGACGCGCCCTTAAATAAAATAGTATAATATATATTCTGATTTTAAAATTGTTCTATAAAATAAAATTTAGTCATTTTTCTACTACATACTTATATTTTATTGTCTTATAAAATATAAATAGTTTTTTTAAAAAAAAAAAATTAGTATAAATTATGCAATAGTACTTGTTTTAACATTTTTTTAGATTTTTTTTAAAAATTTTGAGTTTTAAGATAAATTTCTGTATTTTTCTAGAATATCTTCGACATCGACAATATCTTCGACAATATGCATAAAATAAAATCTCAACATCGATATCGACATCACATTTTAATCCTTGCCCAATAGTAACGCACTAATGTCGTTTTAATTCGAAGATATGAGGACATATTTGAAAACGTAGAAGATAGCTCTAATAATTGGCAAGTCTTTAATATGAATGGTTGAACTGCCATGAGAAAGGGTCTTTAGATAATGTTGCACTCAGAAATGAGTTGGTCAGACCCATCAATGAGTTGGTCTTGTACGGGAGCTCTCTTTATTTTCCTTTAATGTAGGCTCTAATTAGGAGGCCCAACCCGATCCTTTCCCTCAAAAAAACAAAATAAAATAAAATAAAAAACCGACACCAATGAAGGTGGCTCAAGGTTAAGCGTAGGGTAAGGATAAGGTTAAGGGTACTAATCAATCGCCTTAGGTCCCACTTTGATGGAAAACTAAACTCCCCTGTTTACTTAAAAATCCTATATTTTAAGCTTCTAATATCTATTCTAATTCTGAGATGTATAAATAATTAGTTTCAACTTAATAAGTCAATTGATTTTTTCTAAAATCCATTTACTTTTTATTTATTACCGAAAAAAATTAAGCACACAGCTTTCTTTCTATTAAGCAGCTGACTATAGAAAACACGTCAGCTTCTCAGTCAATACAACTAGAAGAATCAGCTGGAGTCAACTCTGTTAGAGATTAGTTAGGCTGTTAAGAGTTAGCTAGTATTCTGTTAGTTACAGAGCTTTTAGCTCTGACTATAACAATTCGTTTGATTAGTTGTAAAACTTCTAAAGTACTCATTGTTCTTACTATAAATATAATACAGAAAGTCTTAGATAGTATAGCCTGAGAGCTATTGAATCATTCATAATTTTGTTTTCTTCTAAACTCTGTTACTCTCTTCTCTAATCTTCATACTTTCCGACGTTATTTTTTTTCTTTTTGTTTCATTTTAATTGTCACTTTAAAGCTTTCTTCTCCCAAATTATTTTAATTGTCATTAATTTCTCATTCTAAATCCACTCTTTTTAGTCCTGAAGTTAATTTTCTCCCCCAAAAATTTCATTAAAATATTACAATCTGGTCAAAATAGTCTCATAATTTACTCATTCATTATCTAGCCAAAGTGACCAAAATTAACTAGTTTTCTTAAAGAATTTAAAGTACTATTCAGCTAACGTAGATTTTTCAATTAATT
This sequence comes from Trema orientale, assembly GCA_002914845.1. Taxonomy (NCBI): domain Eukaryota; kingdom Viridiplantae; phylum Streptophyta; class Magnoliopsida; order Rosales; family Cannabaceae; genus Trema; species Trema orientale. The sequence goes on from JXTC01000157.1 coordinate 112,404, forward strand.
ATTGTTCTTAATTTTATTCTCAAAATTTTCTTTTTGCCATTTGAATATATAATTTTAAATTTACATAACAATAGTAAAAATTTTCCATAGAATATGTGTACCAATGAAAAAAAAAAACTTTCCATTTTTGTTTCTAGATTTTCTGTTTTTGGTTTAGTTTTCTTTGAGGACTAATTACTATTGGGATTTCTGCTTGTTTAGGGAAAAACGAGTTATGTGGCTCGTTATTTATTATTGGGGCATTTTGAAAAGCATACAATAGAAAGAAATCTTTTTCGAGCATAATTACAATCATTCATCGACATTGATTAACAAGAAGAAGATTAATAACAACCTAGGATAAAAAAAACGACAACAATTATCGAAAAGACAATATACATAGAAAATGAAATTGAATAAAACAATGACAACAATGAGAATATGACATTTACTATGAAATGGCAAACTGAGAAAACAACAATAAGATAGAAAATGACTATATCCTAAAGAAAGAGAATATAATAAACGCAAAAAGCATACTAATATAAACTATGAAATACACTTCTACTCTTTGAGATCATATGATTCTAACATTTCTGTTTAGTGTAATAAATATTCAAATGTATATTTTTATTTTGTAAGGCGCTTCATATATACAAATATATATGTTTTACGCAATATGAAAATTTCATTTGTGTTGTTTTGCAATTTTTTTATGTCAAAAACAAGTCTAAAATTCTTTCAATCGGCACATGCGCGTGCCTTGCACATGCCATGTTCTTACTAGTGTTTTTAATAAATAGACAGTAGCTCAGGACAGTCCATTAGTCCATAGTCTTGTCGTGACGAGTTCTGCTGACTCCATTTGGACAAACATTGTCTCAATTAATTAGGCTTTTTTTTTTTTTTTTTTCCCGATGGTGCTTCGATAAAAATGGCCGAAGTAAATTTCCCTGACATGCAGGTGCCTTGCACAGTGAATTTCCTTTTCTCAAATCCAATGGCAAAATAGTAGACTACATCTTTAAGGTCAAAACGACCAGTATATCAGAAATACTCATCTTATAAAAATTGATATACTTAGTATAAAAACTATGGGAGGGGCTACGTAAGGCCCCCTTTATATGCCGTTTGATAAGAATCTGTGGGGAATCTGTTTATATACAGATTCCCATCAAACGGTGTATAGACAGGATCCTACGTAGGGACGCCCAAAAACTATATACAAATAAAGAAAAATGATAGATTTATGTACATAACCCCAGCCCCCTCCTATTTTAGACGTAACAGATTTTTTGATTCTAGTTAGTGAGAAATGTTGGTTATAATTTACAAAAAAGGTCACAAAATTAAAGTTGAGTGGAAGTATGGAAAACAAAATTTTTTCCATAATATAATTTTTTTTATAAAAATCTTTTAGGATCATTGTAATGGTCTAAATACATACAATAGAATTGTGTATCTCAACAAGTGAGCCTTCTTTCCTATACACTAAGTTTGTAACTGTAGAGGTGTGTGGGCATCTTGATCTTAACGAACTCCAAAGTGAGAATCCAAGAACTCCAAGAATTTCTCCCTCACTTTTCTCTCAATTTTTTGCGCAATTGCCAAACTAATGTTTCAGTCAAAACTGAAAATTACACCACATAAAGGTGGGGGGAGGAGCCTTTTATAGGCTCTTCCTATACGTGGAATTCGGCCAGCCCTAGGGGCCAAGGCTGGCCGAATTTTTACTACCAATTTAGTAGTAGGGTGGGCCCTAATTGCCCACACAACAGTCCAGTTTTTTTCTCCCTTTTTGTGTAATTGCCCAGAAAATTATTTGAGATCAATTGATCTCATGCAGTCTAAGATGTTGGTGTAAGTTGGGGACCTAAATAGACTTATTTAATTCAAACTCCAATAGACAAAGGCCTAGTTACAATTAACTCTTAATACAAGTGGGCTTATACTGTTAGTTATAGACTTATTTTACTAAAGGTCCAAATTACACTCTTAAATTAAATAAATATCACAAGATACTTTATAATTAGAATTATGTCCAATAGATAATTAACATGTGCATGTGTATCCCCACATGAATACCGATAATTGGAGCAAGGTAAAATTACTATTTTGCCCCTCTAACTATGTCTTTCAATTCCTTGATATATGACTACATCTAATGGATGACCAGACTTACAAAAAGTCTTCAATTAATAAAATTTCTAATTTTGTTAATTACTTAGCTAAAGTTTAAATCATTCAAGCTCCTACAGCTCCTTAAGGCAGTATTCACTTCTTTACATCATAGAGTTGTGAATTTCATGTCTATAAGCATATATTCCCAATATTCATAATAATACATCACCAAAATGTTAGGGTCTAGATCGTCAATTTCTTGATCCGTACCTTTAACATCTCAAAGAATACAAGTTATAAATATGGGTTCATCACTTATTTCAGGATTAAGAAAGACATGCATTAATTATCAAGTTTGTGAGAATATGTTCTTGTCAACGGCACTTATTACAAGAATATATTTTACATAGTCTTTGTTTAATGATACATAGTCACACCAATATAGATTAAAGCACACTATAAATGCACAAAGTCTTGCAACACGATTCAAGAGAAGTATCCAGCTTCTCCTATTAGTTGTGAATAAACTTATTTGATTTAATTAGAGAAAATATGTCTTAATTTTAAAAAATAACTTTATTAAAATATTTCTCTAATGAATAAAGCATAGAACCTTTTGACATTTACTACTGTACCAATAATCAAAACATTATCACAAATACTATGCATGAAATATCATTTATTAAATATCCACAAATATTCAATAAATATCCATAAATAATAAACACTTTTTGGGCATAATTTTAATAAGAAAGATCCTCCACTAAGAAATATATTCTACAAGATGAAAAAGGGGCATATATCTTAAGCAATTTTAATAATCGGATTCATTGATATTTCTGGTATAGTACACACACACACACAAAAAAAATTATGCTCAATTCGATGGAATTGTTTGCTCTTAACTTAAATGGGTTCTTCGTCGATTTTGCACATGAGGAGCTATCTCTAATTGGTTTCATCCAGTCATTAACAAATTGATTATTTTTTTGATAACATTAGATAGAAACAATGCTCGTGAGGAGTCCTATTGAAATAAAGGAATATAAGCCTGCTAGTGAAGGAAGACCTCCTAAGGATAAGAGACATATGGCTAAAGAGAGCCAAAAAAAGGATCTCGTGTGTATAATCCTGCATAATCTTGAATATGATTAATTTAAGCACATAGACCATATCATACAATGCAAGTAAAAGTTCCTAGATTAATTTATGGAGCTATAAAATAACAAATAAGTTATCACGCTTACATATATACTATCTGAGTCTCCAACTAATGTTCCAATAAATGTACATCTAATTTGACCTATGGACAAATATACAAGTATATATTTCATACTTGTTTGAGTAATAATGATATTCAATATCATGCTATAAATAGCCAGGATTTCCTAAGGAAGATATCATTCATTTGAAGAGAAATAAAAGGGAATAATAAAAAAATTGAGTGGTTAAAACTGAAGCTGCTATTTTTGAGGCTACTAAAAGAAAAGCAACAACTCAAGTAGGTGAATTAGAGTCGAAAAGAGGATTTTGACTACTTTCTCTCATTCAAAATTGTGCATGAAACTTTCATCTCGCACAGCTCATAAGTGATAAGTGAAAAAAGAACTCATTTTCTTTCCTTTTTTATTACCTTCCTCACATATGTATAAGAATGAATATATTCGATTACTAAAAGAGGATTACTAATCCTTAACTTTTCGAGGAATTAATCCCTCATCGATGGTCAGAAATGACAGATTTTTCTCAATCTTTTTGACCTTATTTTCATAGGAGCAAATCAGATAGAGAGAACTATAAGCATCTGATTTAATTTGTTATCAATATTAGCCATGAGATGATCTTCTTAGCATGATCCTATGTTTGATCGATGCTCCTATTACATTTATAATATTTGAAGGATAAGAACCAATTATGTAGCATTTGCATCGAGAATTCAATTATTGTATACGTCATTAGTCCAATCCTTTGCTTTATAAGAACTACCCATAATAATAAACATGCAACGTCCATTTAGTGAAAAGATGAAGAAAAAAACAAGCTCCCATTTCTTTTAAATGAAGCTTAAAAAAAAACTATTTATTATTTTGAAAAAAAAAATGAAAAGAAAAAAACTCTTTTTTAATCCGAGTGTCGTTTCATGAACTTAATCTTCTCAAATATGATACATGTTTTAGTTTCTACATTTACTTTTGACCTCAAAATTAAATAAATTAGTGGCTTATAAATTATATTCATGGATAATAAACTCTTAATGAATTTTTTGTATTAATTGAGCTTCATTGAGGTCCTCATGAAAAGAGAAAAATAAGAAAAAAAAATAAAAGAATCAAAAAGACATTATGATCGATCATAAGTATGTATAATTGTTAGTGTTCATAAGAGTTATGACCACACAATAGGGTTCTTTCACTTAGTACAGAGAATTCTATCTCTCTTTAGTACAGAGAATTCTATCTTTCTTACTCTTTCTTCATTTTCTCTCCTAATTTTACTAATTTGAAGTCTAATTCTCAAAGTTTGGAACATATCACTAATCTAGACAAAAAATATTTATCAAGTCCTTGCATGGATCCACATTTTGCTAAGAAATTCTAGTGTTATGCAACCATTCTCATCCCACAAAAACTCTTTTTAATTCCAACTAATTAGTCTTAGGCTGATATCAGCTATCTCATTTGCTTATCTCTAGTGTTAGTCTCACGAAATCAAAATATGACAACTCATTATACTGAAAGTCCCGTTAGTTGACTAACCTTATCCACTTAACAATTCCGTCAAAACTTTAACAAAAAAAGGATATATGTGACTGAGATCAAAACACCCAAGAAGAGGCAATTAACATTAGGTTTTTATTTTGGATGATGCTAGATGTACCAAGATTGTTACCAAAAGCACATGCGGCATATAAATTGGCATTATTCAATTAGTGTATTAGAACCACAAATAAATTAATCATATTTACTAATTGAATTATGCCAATTCACATACTACATATGTTGGTATTAGAAATTTAGTGTAAATTTTGGGATATCTATCTAGCATTATTCTTATATTTTATTGGGAACCATGTTGCCATCCTTATTCACAAACCAAGACGCTACTACTTCCAAAAGCTTTTAATCTTGCTTCTAATTCATGTCCTCACTCATCCTTATTCACAAACCAAGACACTACTACTTCCAAAAGCTTTTAATCTTGTTTCTAATTCATGTCCTCACTCATCAGTGGTAGTATTATTTGTATATATATATATGAATATCTTGCCGCATGAGTCACTATATGGTTTTTAGAAATTTGCAAAAGTTATAAAAGAAATTGAAAGCAATAACTGAAAAAATAAGTCGAGTTTTTCGGATAGGAGGCCTGTGATGCACAACGTATCCATGCAATCAAGACCATCCATCACTAGATCCTAATATTAAGACGTTTGTAGGCCTAATATAGAGATACAAATGTAGGCCTGAGCTCATTGGCTTGCCCAAGCTCATTCTCATACAGTGTCAAGCTCGTCCTCGCACTATAGATGGCCTAGCATAGGCCATCTATTAGGTGTAGGACGGGCTGGGCTATGATAATACAGCCCGTGGGCTTGGCTGGCTTGGCTCATTAAAGATCACCCATCATAGGCCAACCTACTTAGGCCCACGATGGGCCAACCCATTATGGCTCGTCCCAAGACCACGTAGCTTTTTTTTCGAAAAAGAATATACTTTTTCCAATTTGTGAAATATGAAAGTTTTACTAATTTATGTGTGTGAGTGTGATAAAAGACAAGACTGGCTATATAAATTTTCAATGCATGAAATCATATTGAGAATTTGATTCCTTTCATAAGCTTTAAGTATATAGAAAAACTCAAATGGTTCTCTCTCTCTCTCTTTCAGATCTTATCTAGGTTCTGAAATGTAGAAGGGATTTCTAACCAACTAGAGCGATAGATTTTTTAGATCTCTCTTTTCGATAGGGTTTTTTCTTATATTTTCATTTTGATAAATCCTTCCGCATATATACATGAAGATATTGTACCATAGATCTAGATCCAGATGATTCTAGATCTTTGTAGGTTTTGTTCATTTCTTTTATTTTTGTGTGTGTTTTGTAGATATTCTTCTACATATAATACTTTAGAGATCCACATTTGGAAGATTTTACTTTGTTAAATATCGTTCTTTGTGAAACATCTATCCTCCATTAGTCAAAAGAACCAACTCTGGTGATAGAGGATGACTTGAAAGAGTTAGAGAAATATCTCTTATGAAGCTCTAATATGTCTCTTTATGTATTTATGTGCACATTAACCTTTTTTTTTTTTTTTGCATAATCTATTTCTCCATGTTTGTCAGCAAGAATTTAGTTTGGTTGATTGTTTACTAGTATGAATTATCGATAATCTAATCTTTGTATTAGATTTATTATTGTATTACTGTTATTGGTAAAATGAAAGTCATCCATTAAAAAAAATGCATAAAAAAAACTAAAATGATAGAAAGAAAAAGAATATATATTATTATAATATATAATATCAAGAAAACTAAATAAATAGATTCAAAAAAAGTCAATAAATGTTTATGCAAACTCTTCTCAGAGAGCTCACATCATTTTGAGCTTTAATTGTCACTTGGCACATTAGGCCTATGCGCCTTGTGTACCAAGGCCTTCTGACTTGAATTGAAGTTTCATTTCAGGCCTACTATAAATGAAATTTTATTTCATGCTAGACTATCAAACAGACTCATTGGCATGAGAATACCTTTATTTTAATTTTTTTAAAAATAATTTTTGGCATGGTTACTCCTAAATTTTACGTGCATTAATAATTTGACCCAGAAAAAAAAAAGCTAAAAAAGTATTCAAATTTAGAAAACAATAGCAATTAACTCTAAACCATTAAGGGTTGTTAAACTTTGAATGGAATTCACGTGTGAAAGTCATGTGCATTGTTTTTTAAGGGTATAATTGTCATTTTACTAAAAATTGACTTAGAAGAAATATATCAAGAAATAAAGATTTTGGGAGAGAAAATTTTAAAAAGAAGTGATAAAATATAAACAAACTTGAACACAAAATCTCCTCAAAACTAGACGCTAACCCATATCCTACTCTATGGTCGTTTCCCGAGTCGATGTCGACGAGATCGATGGCACGAGGCAACGATAGCACCAAGTCCCATCGGTGTCAAAGTTGGAAAAGACAATTCACCAACCTACCCAACTAAAGGGAAGAAAAATCAAAGTGTTGTGCGATCTTAAATCTACATCTTGGTCAACTTTAAATAAGGAAAGTCAATAACTGAGATAAATGCCACTACAAGAAATTAGTCTTTTTACAACAAGTATTTACAAGGTACTTTTATGTATATTGTAAAAGACACGTTTTTACAACTTACTTAGAATATTAACAAGGGGCAGTTGTAAATACAACTCTAAAGGCCTTTAAAACGAGCGGATGCGGAAAAATAAGTAAAAAGCTAGACTATACTACAACAATCCATAGATGCTTGTAATTATCTTTAATTGACAACTGGCCATCCTATTATTTACAAGGAACAAAAAGAGTTGAAATTATAAATAGTTAAGCCAAAAAACGCACTAGCGCGAAATGTTCGCGCCCTTATTTCGTCTTAGCCCCAAATCTTTCAAACTTTTCAGATGCCCTTAGACTCCAACACCAAATTATGGGGGGAAAGCATTAATCGAGAAAAAGCAGCGAAACTTAATTAGCCCCAAATCTTTCAAACTCTTCAGATCCCCTTAGATTCTAGCCCCAAATTATCCTCTGAATCTGAAATCTCCCAAAAGAGAGCTGATATTGGTGGCAGCAAAGACTATAAGTTGTGGCGGCAGTGGTGGTCGTGTTCACTCACTATCGACCATCGATTTCAACTAGGTTAGTGTATACCTTCATCTTCATCTTTAAAACTTTTATTTCTTTTTGTTCTTTCTAAAATCAGTATGAAAAATCATTTTAATTAGTTTCATATGCCAAATTTCTTTTTGTCTTTTGTTGTGAAGACAAGATACTCAATCAGTTATATATACTTCGGAGTTTATTCTATGGGTCTGATCGTTATAACTAAAGGGTCCAATTTGGTATGTGAGTACTTAGGAAGGCACCTGTGAAGTTATAGGACTATGACCCATTTTGATTTCTCTCATATGAAATTTACTATAAGAAAAGCCAATAAAAGAGGGATAAGGAATTGAAAGGTAGACGGAATAATCTGGGCATATGAGTGGATAATACATATAAGTTTTAGCCTTAAAGAGTCAAGTGGTTATGATGTAAATCCTATTGTTTTCTGTCCGATCTGTTTATTTTCTAGTCGTTTTCTTAGTCAAATCTTGCTAACGGTGACTTTGTGCATTTTTTTTTTGTAAATATAACTTCCTGGTGGTGCTTGATTTAACAAGTGACTAAAATGGTGCTTGATTCAACTTCATGATTGCTTGATTCAACAAGTCCTTAATTCAAGAGCTACCTATTATAGTTTTTGTGTATTTAACAAATGAAGAGTTTTAAAATGGGTCACGTGATAGAGTAGAAAAATTAGTATGATCTTTAATATGCCTTTTTAAGAAAAATCAGCTGAGGTGATTGAAAATATTTTGTATTCATCTTCATCTAGTAAATTATAACAGTCACATGAATTGTATTACTTTATTAAGAAAGAACAAATTGGTATGATCTTTCCTTCCTGGATCCACACGAATTGTATTACTTTATTAAGAGAAAACAAATTTGTACGATCTCTCCTTCTTGGATTCACATGTATCTAATCTAAAAAAGAAAATATAGAACACACCCCTGAAGAAAACCAAATAAATGAACAAAGTAAGATTTTTGAAGTAAAACAGAGTCTGTTCTTTGCTAGCAAGCTTTTCAATTGTTTATTTTGCTTCTAATGTCTTTATTTTGAAGTAAATGTATTATAGTCCCTATAGAATGTATTTTTTTATTTTTTATCCTTATCTATGGAAAATAAATGATTGTGGTTACAGGGAAAAGTATACACATTTCATTTCATGAGTACCATAGTCAAATATTGCTTAATAAAACTAATAATCTAGCTAATTGGTATATACAAAGAAGAAGAGTTGTCAACTTTTTAGAAACAAAGTCTATCATAGATAAAAGAAATCAAACCCAAAATTATTGCTATAGCCTAATTGCTTGTTTTCCTTAATTATTAATGAGCGAGCTATCCACTTGAAATTGTTTCATTTTTTTCCTTTGTCACCTTTTGGTAATTATTATCTTCTCTCTCCTTAAAATAAGGATTCTAGAAACCTTCGCTAAATCTATAAACTAAAAGCATAGATATGTGCATGATTAAATCTATCCTGAAGGTAAGCAACTAGAAATTGAATTTAATGAGAGGGGGCAACCCATTGGACTTGATTCTCCAAAATACAGCAGCCTCTTAGGAGTGACAGTTAAAGAGATTGTGCCAATTACTATGAAGTGGGAAGATGTGACTGACGTTATCAAGGAAAGACTATGGACTTGTGTGAAGGTGTAGTATTTTTATTTGCATTATACTTAAGTACTCTTGCTGCTTTTATTATCTAAAGTTTGTAAAACTATGTTTTGTTTTTAAGTGCAGTCAAGATTTATAGTTGATGATTGTCGTAAAGATGATGCAATTGCAAAGATGGCAAAAATTTGGAGCGAATACAAATCTAGAATTAGAGCAAAGATAATGAAAAGAGCTCCAGCCGGAAACACTCCAATAAGACCAGATAATGTCAAGTCTAATGAAGATTGGAACTTACTTGTGAAGAATTGTTGTAGTGAAGAATTTAAGGTAAGTTGTTATCCTAGCCAAATTATTTTCTTTATATCATTATCTATGCTAAATTATTTTAGTTTATATAGCTTTTACACATATTGGTAACTATATTCATTTGAATATTGATAAAATCTATTCATAGAAAAAAAGTGCAAGATTTAGAGCTATGCGAGCAAACCAAAAAATGCCACATACAACAAGTCGAAAAGGTTATGCTAGGCTGGAAGCAGAAATGGTAACTAAAAAGAATTTAATTATCTTCAAAGTTATATGTATTTTAATTTTTATATGACTTTATTAGTTTGCAAGTTACTTAATATTTTTAATGTCATAAATAGAAATTGAAAAGTGAGCAGCCTAATTCAGTTACCAGAGTTAATGTTTGGATTAAGGGTTATTTGAAGAAAAATGGAGATCCTCTAAATGATGAAGTAGTAAGTAATCCACAATACTTATAGTTAATCGTTTTTTTTTTTTATTGTGAATTTTAGATTTATTTGTTTTTATTTAATGTGTATTTTAATTTTTACAGTTTAGATTATGGTGCAAGATGAACATAATCAAAGAACTCAAGATAAATGTTCATTAGAAAATGATGCCGTTTCGAAAGTTCTTGGACCTGACAAACGAGGACATGCAAGAAGGCTTGGGTATGGGGCCTCTATTGCGAAAGAGAAGAAACTAGAACTTCAACGAGATCTTAAAAGAAAGCATGATGCTCAATTACATGATATGAACTCCAAACTAGAGAATGTTCATGCAGAACTTCAAGAATTGAAAAATTTACTGGTAATAGATACATATTTTTATTTAGCATATTAGTTTTATATGTCATTTGTATTCTACTTTTATATTAACTTCATTAAAATTGTATTGAAATATTAATTCTCTTGAATATTGTAGCATGGTGGAATAAGGGACTCTACAAGAAACTTTTCCACTACAATGCCTAATGAAAATCAACATCCAACATCTTTAGAAGGTAAAGCATGTGAGATTTTGCATTGGTTTGGCTCCGGAGAAGTTGTTGCTATTGGAGAAATAGACTCTACAAATCCTATAGATACTATTGATGGAATACCTCTTGGACCAAGTTGTTGGAAAATTTGGGTCATGCATGTTCACATGGATGAGGTACCTTTATACAGGGCAAGCCGTCAATTCTTTTATCTAGAAGAAGCTAAGGGAAAATCAATTGCATGGCCTAATAATTATATTAGGTTACGAGCCAACTAGAAATATGCAATCTATATCTTGGCTAGTATATGCTTAGACATGATGTGAACTGTTAGTTTTAAATACATTTTGAAGCAACATATAGTGCTGCTGCTTTTATTTGTTTTTTTTTTTATTTTGTTAAGGTTTCGACATTTGAGATAGTGTTATAAGTTTGTACAAAAAACTTGTTTGTATTTAAATGATGTCTATCGAATCTACTGGACCACGTATTTCTGGAATTTTTCATCTCTTGATTTTGGTGTAGGATTTTAAATGTTAATGGATATATTTATTTATTTATTTGAAGTGAGTGGATATATTTATTGATTGACAAAAATGTAAATATAGTACTTACATTGATATGAAAAAATTATAATGGTAATACAACTTAATAGAGAAAAAAAAAAGCCTCAAATGTACTATATGGAGTAAAATAGTAATTTTTTTACGTCATATTAATTTGGTTGTAATATCCTCATTTATTAGTTTTCACAACTTACATGTTCTGTTGTTCATATACCTGTTATGCGAAGGTGAAAATTTTCCACAACATCAAGCCTTTTTTTTCACAATTACCAGTATATGTTGTAAAAACTACTAGAATGTCTATGTAGACATTTTTCTACAACGTCCATTGCTCGTTGTAATAACTACTAACTCTTTTACAGCATGGATATTTACAAGATCGGTTGGCACGTTGTAAATTACTTTTTACAACTTTAATCGACTGTTGTAAAAACATATTTTTCTTGTAGTGGCTCAAGCCTAAACTAAATGTCATTTAAGGGAAAACTATATGCCGATTGGAGAAGATTACATTGCGTTTTGAGGCTCTCCCGTACGTGGATACGCTACTAGCTTCAATTTCAAGTTGTTCTCATGATTCTAGAAATTTCTAGAACTCTCCAACTTGTGCCTCCAGCTCTTGTAGATTAAGTACTTATAAGACAAGCTCCTTTTCCTCAATAGCAAGCTACCCAAGATCTCTAGAAGCNAGACATTTTTCTACAACGTCCATTGCTCGTTGTAATAACTACTAACTCTTTTACAGCATGGATATTTACAAGATCGGTTGGCACGTTGTAAATTACTTTTTACAACTTTAATCGACTGTTGTAAAAACATATTTTTCTTGTAGTGTGCGTCAGGTCGTATGTGTGCCTTTTTGATCAAAATGCAACCTTCTCCGAATGGATAATGTGCGACCAGCAGAAAAGAAAATTAAATCAAACTTCTTCAAACGGATAATCTACAAAGAAATGGAAACAAGCTTTTAAGTAGAAATTATATTATTACCCAATTGTATTCTAATTATTACCCATTTCTTCGAAGCAAATAGATCGAGCAATCTATTCTTTTTAAAATATTATCCAATTTTGTATTGCTACCCGAAATTGTATTCTGATTATGTAATTTTCCATTTTCACAATTGAAAAACGTTGAGCCACCCTCACTTATATAAAAGGGCTTAGCCTTATTATTTTTGATCTCATAATCACTTCACTATACACTCTCCATAATTCTCTCTACTCTCACTTTGAGATTTAGAGAAACTCTTGTAATTCTCTAGAAAATAGTAAAAAACAGTGGACGTAGGCTCATCTTTTTTGGAGCTAAACCACTATAAAATTCTTGTTCCTTATTTGCTTTGCTTTATCAACCATTTTCACATACAAGCTACACTTTGCAATTTTCTAAATTCGTTGTTGACAAAACCTCCGTCAACACAAAATTTCTAGAGCAATGGGATGCAAGATCTCCAAGCTCAAGCAACAGAAGAAAGAGAGACATATTTGAGCCTATGGCTAAAGGGAAGATCCATATTTGCTCTATTCTTGTGACTGCATGTAACAACTCACTGCTTCTTCCTTTTTAATTTTATTAAAATCTCTCTTTCCCTAAAAGTCTCTTGAGCGGGAAATGGTGTAAATTGTGTGGATCTGGTGGTGTTTACTCAGCAAGAAATTAAAATCTCTCTTTCCCTAAAAGTCTCTTGAGGGGGAAATGGTGTAAATTGTGTGGATCTGGTGGTGTTTACTCAGCAAGAAAGGGAAAGAAGAAAGTGAGATTTTTTTCCCAATTTTTAACCTTTTTTTATGTGTGAAAATTCCTAAATTAGTTTTCAATAACTTCAGTTCATTTTCATTAATTAGGAGCAATTTAAATAAATCTGAGATGTAAGTTTAGTTAGTTTTGAATTACTTTAAAATTTGAAATGGTCTAATTTTCCTCAAAATCGATTTATTGATTATTTCTTCCAAATCAATTTTTACTAGTGAAATGAATATTATACCCTTAAAAGCCGATGCACATGACTTGCTCATGTGAATTCTGTTTAAACTTTGACAACAGTTAAAGATTTGGAGTTAATTGCCATTTTTTTGTGAATTTAAGTACCTAATTACTAAGAAAAAAATTCAAAGGCCATGTTGCCAATACGCATAAAATTTAGGGAGCATTATGCCAAAAACCCTTAAAAATTTAAAAAATAAATTAATTCTTTCCCCATAAATACCAAAACCTATAGGCATTCAAATTACGTTAATGAAAAAACTAAATTTGAATAGCGCTTTTTTTTTTCTCCATGCTTTGCTTTTATTTTAGAATTCTCAATCTTCTAGTCAGAGTTACACTTAAAAGGTAAATTTTACTTACTAATTGTGATTTAGTTTCTTTTTTGTTTATAAATTACACAAATTTTATAATATATTACATGATTATATAAGCATTATCATTAAACAATTTTTAAATTTCTTTTCGCAATGGTATCATCAAGTGGAAGTAGAGCCAATTTTAGAAATTTGATAATCAATTGAAATTAAGGATATAATGAACATTTAGAAGAGGTTACTACTCAATCTGAAGCTAGGCTAGTGAAGTTGAAGCCTCATCACGTAGACGAAGGAGAAGAGTCCAATGTACATCAATAGTTTGGCAATGTTTTGATATGGCGATGCATCCTAATGAAAAGTTTGTTAAGGAGGAAACCGTAATTTGAAATGTCTGCAAATATTCTTGCACAGGTAAACCTTCTGTTGGCATTGGCCATTTAGATAGACATAGGAAAAAAAAATCTGAAGTAAAACATGGTAATGGTATAGATAGCCGCTAAACAGTTCTTTCCTTTAGCCATGATGGTAGACCTCCAACTAGTCACATATCCTACAAAATGCCAAAAGTGGCGTGGTAGATATTTTTCTAGTGCCCAACAACCAAATATGTCTAAAAATATTGCCTTTGAAGAGACTACATTCAAAATGCTTATAACGCATAATATAGGATAGTTTAAAGAATAACCACTAAAGCAAATTGCTTGAAAGTCTTTCAAGGAGTGAGAAAAAATTTGATTCATAAGTTTAGTATATGTTGTGCATCTATTATGTGCACTTCTGATTTGTGGACAAGTCATGCAAAAACTAGTTCTTTATGTGTGACTACCCACAATTGGACTTCTTAAAAAAGAATTATTACTTTTCACAAAATTAGTTATCCACATGATGCCTCTATTATTTATTATATCATTATGGAAGTTTTTGATTTATACACTATTAATGAAAAGGTTTTGAGCTCATTTTTGATATTGTATCTGCTAATAATGATACTATCAAACTTTTCAAGACAACCTTAAGACCACATCATGGTGATACACTTTTCTACTAAAAATACACATATCATATTATGAACTTGTGTGTTCAAGATAGCATGAAGTACTTTAAAATTTATTTGAACAACATTCGAGAGGTTTTAAGTTACATTACAAGTATTGATACTCGAATTAAAGAGTTTACCCAATATTGTAACAAATTCGGTATAAAACCAAGAAAACTTCCTACTGATGTGGAGAACACTAGTCGAAATCAACATATTTGATGTTGGAAGTTTATCTACCATACAACGATTTCATAAATGGATATTACAGTACTATGAATTCGGATGAGAAGCTCATAGATCTTGATTGGAAAATTGGTATGTGCTTCTATTACTTTCTCAAATTTTTTTATGAAGCAACTGTCCAACTCTTAGGTGTGTATCCTACTTATATATCCACATAGATTACGTAAATTGCTCGACATTGCTACAACATCTGAAATGCATAGAGATATTGATTTGTTTAAGCAAACTATTGCATTCATAGAAAGTAAATTAAAAAATATATTGGGAACGTATTCCACCTCAGTATTGCATTGTTGCTATCTTGGATCCGACAATAAATAAATAAATAAATAAAACCTCAGTAAATTAGTTAAATATAGAAGAAAACTTCCCTAACAATAACATTACCGGAAAAAAAATTGGTAAAAGTACAGTTGAGAGTTATGACAAATATCTATATAAAATCCCAAGAAAGAGCATTTTTTACACTCCTTTGCTTTTTGACCCTGCTTTTATTAGCTCTAATAGACCTAAATTTTAATCATAAACCATTAACCATTTTTCAAGAGCTTTTTTTCTTTTTCCGTGATTCCTAGAACAGCGCAAAATTTCTACGTATTTGATCCCTAAATTGGAGTGTTTATTTAGGCAGTATTTTAGATAATTGATCCAATGACTGCCAAATTTTTCTTTCTTGCTCTTTGGATTTGGGGATACAGAAATCCTAAGTCC
>JXTC01000157.1:128232-149147 GCA_002914845.1 Trema orientale
CGGGCCGGCCCGGCCCGTTTTGGCCCGTCAAAAAGCCCGGCCCGTATTTTTGGACGAGCCGGTCCGGCCCAGCCTGCTCACACCCTCAAGCCTGTCATGGGCCAGGCCGGCCCGGCCCGCCCATTTTGCCACCTCTACTCCCAAGAGGATTTCATGTGAAGAAGAAGATTATATGTGTATCACATGGTGTTTATAACAGTTGTTTTAGACAAAAAGAGTAGCAGAGACTAACGTGTGACAAAAACTATAATTTTGAGATTCAAGTGCTAGCAAAAAAAAAAAAAAAAGTTTAGAGATCTAAGTGTAGAGATGTCAATGTGGGCCAAACTTTATGGGCCGACCCACATTCTGAAGAAAAAGCACGGTACCGGCCCGGCCCAGACCCACATTATGTGGGACCTGGGCTGGCCAGTTGCATATTGTAGGGATCAGGTTTGGCCTTAGTCATAGACCCACAGACCCAGCCCGGCCCGACTCACATTTCTATCGGCCCATATTAAGCTTACATTTAGTCCTTCTATATATAATTTTAAATATATTTCTTAACTAAAATTTTAAAAAATCTGAATTAAATATTTTCATTTATATGCTTTTAATATTATTTATTTACTAATTTTTGTTCATTTTTATTTTATTCAAATTTTAAAAGAATATGAATGGGTTTTAGGCCCATATTTGATATTTTAAAACATAAAATAACAACGAAATTAGACCCAGATTGTGGCCCATATTCGGCCCGCATAGGCACAGCCCACTTAGGCACGGCCCATTTAAGCCCGCATAAAATATGGGCTAGGCCTGTGGGCTGCGCTGAGCCCCTTAATAATAATATAGGCTGGACCAACCCGGTCTATATTTTAGGCGGGTCAGGCCTAGGCACGGTACAAAGTCTATATGGGCTTATCAAATGTGGGTCAGCCTGGCCCGGCCCGGCCCACTTTACATCTCTACCTAAGTGATACATTGGAGAAAGTTTGGGAATCCAAGTGATACTAACCTTTCTTAAAATAAAGTGAAAAAATACAGGTATCTGTTTTTTGTTTTCCTTTTTAAAAAAAATATTTAAGTGGCGCGTTTTCTTCCCATATTTATGCCATGCCCAAGTTTCGATGCGACGTGATTAAGATATTGTGTAAGTGTCCAATCGTATGGTTATTGGCCAATATGAAGTTCTATACACGTCCAATTTGGTCAAAGTAGTATAAAAATTGTAGGTTAATAGCATTAATAGCCCTTGAATTATATATGTAGTACCACTTTGCCCCCTGAATTTTCTATTTACATAGTAATAATCTCTTAATTATATAATTATTACAGCAATGATCTCTTTGTCACAAATTGTTATATATTTAATAGAAATAAGTCATTACAGAGCTAGCACACGGTTTGGTAACTATGATTAAGAATGAGATACTGAATTTTTAACTTACACAAATTACAAAGACTTATGCAATTATTGCAATAATGAACATTTTTTTTTCATAAACTGTTAAATTTTTAACAGAAATGAGTCTTATGCAAAGTACATAGTTTAGTAATTATAGCTAAAAACGAGATTCTAATTTATAAAAATAAATAATACATAATTATACGATTTGTCCATGATTATTTTCTGTAAAAAAAAATAATAGTTTGTGATAAAGGGATTATTGCTGTAACAATCGCATAATTTAGGGGTTATTACTATGTAACCTAAAAATTTGAGGGGCAAAATGACACAATTCAGATACCACTACTACATTTAACTCAAAATTATACTAACACCTTAAACCTAAATGCAAAATAAGCCTGATTGGTAACTATGTATCTACCACGGGTACGTAGATATAACACGTTCGATTCCCATATATATGTGTTCACGCAGCCTTGAGGAAAAAAGGAAATACTTTTATTTTAAAAAAAAAAAAAAGCTTCCAAAAGACACTTAAGCCGGCTCAAACGACAACAATTTTGCTCTGCATAAGATTACAAGTACTATGTAGAACCCTGTTTTCAGAACTTACCACATGAATGTCGAGAGTCCTATCCTCTCTTGTAGTCAATAACATTATTATGTTTACAACTCAAAGTTAAAACAACAAACCGGGTCATAGTTAATTTTCTACTTACTTTTCTTCTTCATTCCTTTGGCCATATAGTAGTATTATGAGCCTTTAGGTATCCAAGAAACTCATCCACGTACTTGTTTTGCACTCCCCTATCTCCGAACACCGGACTCATCTCCTTTGCCTTGTCTTTATAAACCTTTCCGCCTTCTTTCTCCACCACCAACTTCAGCGACTCTGCCACCGACTCCCTCGTAAACGACCCGTCGTTTTCGTCCCTGGGCACCAAATACCCTATCATCTTCTCCTGCAAAAGCTTCGCATTCAAACCCTGGTCATTAGTGAACGTCAACAACACGAGGGGTACCCCAAACTGAAGCGCTTCCACCACCGAGCTCCACCCTGAGTGAGTCAAGAATCCCCCGACCGAGTCATGACCCAAAATCTTGAGCTGAGGAGCCCAACTCGTGCAAACGATTCCTTGTTCCCGGGTTCGGGGACCGAACCCGGTCGGAAGCTCGACAGAGTCACTACGAGCCCTTAAAGCCCAGAAGAAAGGGAACCCGGAAAGCTCTAACCCGAGAGCTATCTCGGTGAGTTCGTCCTGACTGGGTACGGCCTCACTCCCGAACGCCACGTAAACGACGGAGCGTTTTGGTTGGAGGTCAAGCCACCGTTTGGTTGACCTCCAGCTCTCGTCGTTTTCGTCTTCTTCGTTGTCGTTTGGGGGCGGCGCCGGTGGAAGTTGGCCGATGGGGAGAACGGGCTTCCCGAGAAGATCTCTTAGCAGGTTTAACCACTCCGTTTCCAACTCCCAGCAGCTTCTAACGGCCACCGCATGGCAACCTCGAAGAGCTTTGGCGATGCGGTAGCAAACCGAAACATCGTCGTCCATGCCAGTTAGGTCATCGAAAACTTTCGAAACCTCGTATTTCCGATACGCCACGGTGGAAGGGAATGGGACCCACTTCGGCGCCACAACGAAATCGTCCGGTTCCGTCCGGTAGTCGGGAACCTCGGCCCCGATGTATCCCAAAGAGGCCGCGGTGAAAATACTGAAGTAGACGTTTGGGAGGCCGATATCTCGGGCCATATCGGGTACCCAATAGGCCGCGAAATCGAAGAGAAGCCAGTCGGGTTTGGAAGACTGGAGAAAATCGGAGAGGGGGTCTCGGAGGCCGTCATGGGCTTTTTTGAGAGTTGGGACTTTTTCTCTCGGCAAGTCTGAGGTCGACTCGGAGTCGTTTGGGAGATTAAGCGATGGAAGCTTGACCAAGTTTATGAGTGGTGAGAGGCTTGGAGGGAGCTTTGGGAGACGATGGATGTTCTTTGGGGTTGAAATGAAAGAGATTTGGTGACCCTTTTGGGCAAAGAGCTTGGCAAGCTCTAGGTATGGCAGTATGTGGCCGAAAGCTAGCCATGGGAACATGGCTATGTGAAGCTTAACGTCGTCTCGTTCTTCGGCCGTTAACGTTTGATCAATTCCTGAAGGAGCCATATGGTTTTTCGGATCAGAGAAAGGCTAACCTCTAAACCAGTTGGCTTGAACTATATAGACCTGTAACGTATAGGTCACGTTTGGTTCGAGGTAATCAACAAAGGAATGGAATAGGATTTTCTAAGTAATACTTATTCTACTGTTTAGTTAGCTCTTTAACTCAAGAATGATCATTCCAATTGAATTACAATTCCATCAAGCTAGTGATGGATTTGTCTTTCCCAAACTAAAGTAGAAGAAACGGGATTCCATTCTAGATCTGAATTTACTATGCCTAGTTTGCCCCCAACTTCATCAACAATCTTTACTGCACAGTCACATGTACCTGATCCCATTTCAGCACTGTTTACTGCTGCTACTCTTATCACCTGAAACCCGGTCACAGTCGCAAATCAACTCTATTCGACTCACTCTGTACATAGCTAATCAAATCTGTTTGTTGTTCATTTTTGTTGCTTGTTTCAATTGCCTGGGGTCTAGATTGGATCACAAATGGTAGAAGATTAATGTTCAGTAAAAAACGCAAACAAGTCCCAGGTGTTCATTAGTGGTCATGAAATAATGTTAATGATGAAGATGAAGATTCTAAAAGACTTTCTTTGTTTTTTCTTTTGGTTATTTTGGGGTACGAATTCAGAATACTAATTGGGAAAACCCGATATTGGTTTCATATTTATATACAGAGTAACAATTATATTTGTTAAAAGCATTTATTTCTTAAAAAAGAATTTCAAATTTTATACCAATTAAATATTTTCCAACTTTTATAATAGATAAGGGTAATTTAAACTAATTAATGTTAATTCCATTCTATTGTAAACCAAACATAATCATTATGATTCATACAATTTAGACTAATTAATATTAATTTCATTCCATTGTAAACCAAACATAATCATTATGATTCATACACTAATTTTAAAATATCAACCAAACAAATGAATCAATTTTCTTTTCCTTTTCATTTCTATTCTCATTCCATTCTTATTACCATTACTATTCTTATTCCATTTTTGTTTTGCAACCAAATGCCACCATAATGTTTTCACTTTTTAATTAATTTTTTTGAAGCCAACGTGTTTTTATTTTAGTATTGTCTTTTTTTATTGAGCAATTATTATGGGCAATTGGGCACCACTAGTGTACATGGTGAGAGATGTATTTCGGTTTTTGGGTGATTATGATCAGTAAATTAATTGGGCACCACTAGTGTACATGGTGAGAGATGTATTTCGGTTTTTGGGTGATTTTGATCAGTAAATTAGGTAACAAGCTCATAGCACTTATTCTTATTCATTTCTCTTTGTGCGCGTACTTGCTGAGCACGGTGGGCTTTTAATTTCTTATGATTATTATAATAAGACTTGGAGTCATGTTTACGATATGTAAAACTTTAAACGAGTGTTTTTTTTTTTTTTCATAACATTCTAAAACTGGCGTTTAATTAAAAATAAATAAAAACTAACTGTTGCTTAATTTAGTAATTACGCATTGAAAATTGCAATTCTGGGAAAATCTTGGTAGAGCTCAACCAGCCAATTAACCTTCAAAATCATCAAAAATGTATAAAACCAAATTAAAAAAGAAAAAAAAGGAAGTTATTCGAAAAAAAAAAATGAAAAGAAGGAACTGGGGGAAGTTATTGAGCTCATTAATCCTTTCCAACTTCGATGATTTTGACGTGAACAAATTCTTTCATATTTACATGTATTGTAATGTTTTGATGTGATATGGGATTCAGAAGGTAGTGTAGAAGACACAACTTCTTCCATAAGTTTCTTTGTTTTTTTTTATTTATTATTTTTTCTTTTTTTTTCGCCGATATCTATTGTAAACAATGAAAATACGGACTTTTTTTTTCCTTAAATCTTTTCCAATAAGGGATGGTTGGTCCATAGCAAAGCTCCATTATATATTACAGAAATATAAATTTTGAAGGGGCCGTATGGAGTGTAGACCGTTGTTGTTAACCTGTCAGTCGCATAATTATTTATTTTTGATTCCTCACGTTAGACACTTGGCCTGTCAAGTGCAAGCACACCGTATTCGATTGCATGGATATAATGTTACTTATCCTAAAGAATTTTTCGTCATCCCGCATTGCAGAAAACTTAAGTTGGTGATGATATTCGCACTCCCAACTATATATTATTAAAATAAAATAGAACAAAAGGCACCCCTCAGTGCACCCTTTTTTATTGAATGGGGAATCATTCTCGCGCCTACGGCACTTCAGAAGCAAGAATAAAGCAGCTCTTTTTCTTTTTGTTTTTTTTTTTTTTTTTGGGTCAATTTTTGAATCAAGCATCTTGGAAAAAGATCAAAATGGATTTGTAATATCTTTTATTGATTTTTGTGTCAACTCAATAAAATTATGTGTCCGTTTCGAGTTAAGCTACGTTTAAACGTCATTTAAATTTATATGTCACCTAAACATTATAATTATTAGTTTATTTAATTGTTAATTTAATTTTTACGCAGGTTAGTTAATTAGTTTTATGTTTTCATATTATTTATAAGATATTTATTAAAAAATATATTTTTATAAAATTATATTTTTATATTTCATTATATATTTTAATAGCAATTGGGTCAATTTCGTATTAAATGGATCAACTGAACCAAGGAATTTCAAATTGTGTCGTGACCTATATCTCCGCTCCTACTTAAAATGCTTTTTCTTTTCATAGGAATTTATAGGAGCTTATAGAAATATGACCAAATTTTGGGCCCAATTTCAGTAAATGTCCCTTTATCAAATGTTATAGCAAAATGTCCGGTATATATGCATATATACTAAGTGTAAAATTTTATATGCCAAGTATAAAAAATTATATACCTATTGCATTTCAGTACAGTAACTAAAATTGGTAGATATATGTATCTACCAAATGTAAAAATATATATACCTAACATTTAGCTATAAAATTTTAAAAATAAACATCTACTTAATCAAATTTAAAATTTTGGTCATCTATCTAAATTCCATGTCCTCTTGTCGTTCCCTTGTTATGTTGGGCTGCTTTTAATTGTTTTTCCTTTTTCTCTCTTATTTATTTGGGAACTTCTAATGTGTGGTATAGCATTTTTACTACGGTAATAAGGTAATTTTGAAGGCTGCTGATTAGACACAAATGATGCGGGGCCCACCAAAATGTTTCGTAAACTTAAACCAGACCCCACCATATAAAATTAGGACTTCTGTCTTCTTCATTTGCATTATGTTACCTTTCTCAAAGATGGGACTACATTTCTCACAGATCTGGAACTCTCTTTTCTTCTTGGCCACTTCTTAGTCCAATTGAACCTGCTAGCAGTGGCTGCTAAGAACAGGCCTTAGAAGAAAATCAATTTGCCTAAGCCTTTGAATACCAATTACCCTTGAGTTTCAGATGATGTATATAGAACTAAATGATGTATCTGTATTGATTGTTTGTCATCCTATAGTCAAATTAAGGCTGGTTGACATTTTGACATTTCAATAAATGGCTTAGTTCTTAAGATTAGGATCAGACCATTGCGCTCGCAGTACTCTTTCATTGAACAAAATCAAGACCCAGTTTTCTATTTAGCTTCCATTGTTGCTGCAATGCCCAGGACCAAATCCTAATTTAATGGAGTAAATGAAGCCTATGTTGGTGGTTTTACGTATGGAATTTCCTTGCCACGGCCCATAAAATATATCTTGGTACGTAGTTCCTAAAAGTAGAAGATTTCTTCTAAGAGATAAGAATGGCAGCCACTCCTACGCCATTTTATTACACAGAGAGCAAGCAGTACAGCATCGCAAGAAAGGGGAAAAGAAGAGAGGGAAAAAAAAAAAAAATTTTGAGTGTAGGAGGGTACAAAGTAAGGGGAAATTAGAAAATATACGGTATTTCTGAAAAAAAATTGAAAAAATACGGTGCTTTTATATTTTTCACGGTGCGGTACAGTTTTTATTAGAAAAATACTGTTTTTTAAAATATTTATAAAAATATCATTTTTTAAAATAGTAACTAGTTTCTAGTAACCAGTTTCCAGAAACTGGTAACTAGTAATCAAAGATATTTATAACTGGTATATAACTGGTAACCAGTTTTCAGTAACCAGTTTCCAGAAATCAGTAATCAATAACTATTTTAAAAATGATAATTTTCTAAATATTTTTTAAAAAGTGATATTTCCCTAATTAAAACCGTACAAAAATTAAAAAAAACCCTAACTTCCGTATTTTTGTAATTCTTTTCAGTTTTTGTAGGTGTAAGTGTTAGAAACCCACAAAGTAATTCTCATACATACAAGTCATTGCCTATCGTCTGATCAAAATTCTTTGGATAGAAAATAATATTTTATTCTTACGGAAAAACCCATTAGCCTACTATAGAGGTTAATTTAATTTTAGAGAGACAGATATTTTACACTAAAAACTTACACCACATGAGTTGGCATTCATTTCAACTAACTTTTTTTTGAAAGTAGGACAATACCATTTAAAGTTATGTGGCTAAAAATAATGTCACATCATTCGTGTAATTTTTTGGTGCAAGATTTTGGTGTATCAATCATTCCACCACCATGTTTGCTCTATTTAATTTCTAAATAATCCATTTAATTTGCTTAAGGCTTTTTTCTCTGTGTAGTCTTCTTCTATTTGCGTCTTCTTAATTTTTCCTCGTACTAATGTTATAGTTTCTACTGTTTTATACATAATTTCGTTGAAGCACAAAAGACATCAAAAATAATTCAAAGGTGCCGGTTCAAGATGGGTGTTCTAGTTTTTTTTAGTTGCACACTAATCTAAGTTTTCTCTAGTTGCATAACTTGAATTTTAAGAATTTAATTTTAGCAAACAGTTATCCTCCAATGGAAGAACGAAAGAAAAAAAAGTGGTTTGTCTTGATTTTGAAATTTGAAATAGGTTAAAGTTTATTTTATTATGGATATATTACCACCTCATTTTTCTCTTCTCATCCTTTATTTATAAATTTTACTAATTTATAAAGGACAAAAATAACTCTACATAGAATGATATAAATTGACGAATATGATATTAGATAACTAAAATATTTTAAACACAATGGATAAAATAGATCATCTAAAATAATCTTAAACAATCAATATATTTTTAGTTAAATTAAGTTTTTTATAGTGGTGGACAAACATATTATAAATTCTAATGATCTCTCTCAAAGACTCTAAAAAATAGTTGAAGAAACTCTAATTCTCGTTTTCTAGTTCTCAGAATCTCTAAAAAAAATGACCCAATAATTCCAACTCTCTCTCAATCATTGCCTCTAATTGGCTTCTCACTATTAACATATGCAATAAATTCAGGTAAAAAAATATAGTTCTTGAAATCTTTAACATTGAAAAATCTTTCCCAATGTGTCCCTTAACCTATTGACCAAACTGGTCATCAAGTATGACAAATTTTTGGTCAAAAAGGTCAAAACACATTTATGACCTCTTTCTTATTCCATATAATGCCCCATCTATGTGTTACATTTGAAATATTCCATATTAAAGCATAAGAACATAAAACTCCGTATGTAATAAATTAGATCACAAGACAATAAAAGTTTATGCTACTCAATCAATGTATTGTACTTACCTCACCTTATAGCCATGATCATGGTACTATCAATTTTTTGAAGAAGTCTCTTGATATGCTACATGTCCCACAATCAATAAACGTACTAAACAAGCAAATGGCTAAATTCAGTCGTAAAAAGCAAAGTTAAATGATAGACATAAAATAATAAAAGAAAATCTACAGTATCTTGTGTCATTCTTATCGAATCATTTCCTAAAAGCCTTTTGCTTGTGCTGATCGATTCTGCGAAATGGGTCAAACTTGCACCCATCTTCTTTTCTAAACTTTCTTCTTTTAGTAGAGTTTGTGTACGATATCAAAAGTACACAGTCACACCTTTTAGTTCAGACTGGCCCAGGATGAAGGGATATAACCTCAATGCCATCATCTTCCTTATAATCACCGTTATTATCTTGAGTAGGTCACATTATATAGCTACTCGCATTTCCGTAATCATAATGATCAAATTTCATGCTACTATCATTGACATTGGCCACGAGTGGATCAGTTCTTCTTGTGGGATCCTGTATTATCATTGATATGATAAATTCTAACTTATCATTCATGCTTTGTAACCCGGACAATTTATCATTTATGTTTTGCAACTCAGATAATACCTTATTCTCAAAAATGGTTTGCCTCTTACATAGCTCATTAATAGCAATGTCCATTTTACGTTATATTTCTTAAAAATGAGTCTCAACCCATTTTATTACAACCTCACCAGACTATTGCTTAGGAGTAGAATCTGCACTTGAAGGCGCCTTATTCTCCTCACGGAGACAATCTTTATTCTCCTTATGGGGAGAATCTTTATTCACCGCATAAAGAGAATATAGAAAATGAGTCCTAGATTCAAACTTTTCTTGTACCCGACACCCGTGTTGAGCTATTTTTCCAGATGACCCAAGGGTACTCCACTCGACATGGTTGTCTGGTTACTCAGCACTCTGTTTAGAACTCTCAACAGGATTATTAGGTAAAAAGACACCCTTGTTGAGTTTCTTGTCCATTATAAGGAATTGACAAATTACTAGGATTTACTTACATTCTTCTTATTCCTTTCAAATTGATCAACAATTGAACTATACACTTGGGTTTTTTCTGACTTCTAACAAAGGTAATATGGAGTGGCATTTCTGCCCAATCACTTTACAAAGTAATTGCCAATGAAAGGAATTGCTTCTTAAGCCTATACCTATAAAATCAAACAAGTCATTGATTGATTAGTATCAAACTATTATATCAATAAATTTTATCTTTGCACTAAAGTGGATTCTAACCTGTAAGACATAAGGGAAATCATATAATGTGTAGGATGCCTTTGATTCTTTGTCATCACCCTTTCCTTTATAGCTCGTGGTTTTTTTCTTTATGTCCCTCTTCAAATCCTATAATGTGATGTCGTATGATAATTGAACCTATAGATATTTGTTAAAAACCTCCAAATCCTCAACAAGACCGATGTATTCTTCTTGTATATATATATACATTTTTTTTTTTTTGCTCTTACAAAAGAATGACTCCCTCCACACTCAAAAACTCTTTAAGTTTGAAACCTGAAAAGAAAAATAACACGAAGAAAAGGAAAAAACTAAAAAGACCTAAGCATAAAGAGGAGTTATGTTCTTCCCCGATCTTCCTTCTTCCTCTCTGCATCATTTGAGTAACCCACTACGGCATGAACCCAAAACCCCGTAACCCATCCCCATTCGGCCACGAACCCAAAACCCCCACCGCACTCCTCACCTTCATTATCCCCAAACCAGGTAACTGGAACCCCTGTGACCCTATCACCGAAGTTTTGCCACAAATCCTACTCTCTGTGAACGTATTCCCTATCCCACAAATCTTATTTGATCACCATGCCTAAAAAACTAGTGAAAAAAAAAAAGAAAGCTAAAAGTGTTGCTCAAAGAAAAAAGACCTCCTGTCGGGTAGTCGAATTACCCAAAATAACATTAACCTGCTCTTCGTCTTTGTCCAAAAAGCCGATTGATGAGCCTACCACTTCAGAAGTACCATAAGCATCATCTCCATCGTCGACATCTGGCAAGGAATCAGAGGAGACAACATCAGTGTCAACATAGTAGGAATCATCTTCAACAAAGGAGACAACTTCAATGCCAACACCACAGGAATCATCTCCAACAAAGGACACAACTTCAGTGCTAATCCAACAAGAATCATCTCCAACAATGCCAACTACTGAGGTAGCAAAGGAGACAACTTTAGTGCCATTATAGAATGGGACAACACGAACATCTTTTTCAGCAAAGGCTCTACCTCTCGGGCCTCCGATAAGTCTAAATTTTAAGTAGAAATTGATTAATTATTGTAATGTTAATAGTTAGGTTATGGTTAGTTGATTTTAATTAATTAATTGTGTACCATTTATTGATTATGGGTTTTATGCCTTGTTCATTATGTTAAAAATTATGGAGAACCGACTCTGGATTTATGTGGACGCTGGAGTTATAAAGAAAACTGTGCTGAAATTTATAAAAAAATTTCTCGACACTAAAAGATCTTGAGTGTTGAGCATGATCGAGAGCTTTGAATTGTTGAGCTCTACCGTGCCCAACATAGGTGTTGAGTATTGTTAAGCTAAACAATCTACAAGTTTTTCTCGACACTGTGGTTGAGTATTGTCTTGTGTTCTTGAGATTTTAATATAAAATTTTTATTTTCAAATTTGCAGCTTTTGCCTTCGGATATTCCAAAATTAAGTCTAATTTTGCTTGAGGACGATCGTTTTCCAGTTCATGTGTCAGTTTTATACAAGATGAAAGTCCTAAGGAATATAAATGAGCATTTATGTCCCGAAGAATTGTAAGGATTCAAAGAGTCATGATTTAGTCACCTCTTAGAATTGTCAGACCTTGTTCAATCAAGTGTACGATTGATGAACTTTTTTATTACGAGGCAGGCAAAGACTAAGAAACTAAAGAGACATGGTTTGATGTATATGGCCAGCCAACTAGGTTTTCTATGCATGAGTTTGCATTGATTAGCAGACTTAATTGCTGAACATTCTCAAGTAGTCGTGAAGTTGATATGCTGAAATCTAAGATGAGGTTGAAGGTTTCCCTTCACTTGACTTGGACCATGAAGTTCAATAATTTTACAAAGAGGCCTTTTTGTAAATTTTAATTTTAAATTTCTCCTAATATATCAAGCCATATACTTTATCACTGAATACTACAATTGACATCTATAATAAAATTATTTGTGGGATAATGATTCTTATTGGTGAGGAAAGGACTAATTTGGGCCGAAAAGGTGAGGAAAGGACTAACTTGAGCCGAAATGGTTTTTTTGTAAAAATTTTTAAATTTGACATTTTTAAAAGTGTCAAAAATGCTTTGACTTGTGATCAAGAAACTTGACATATAGTCAAGAGCTTCTTGACCAAGAAAAAACCAAAGAAGCTCTTGACTATGAATCAAAGTGTTTGTAACATTCCTAAAAAGTGTAATTTTA
The DNA here is from genome assembly GCA_002914845.1 of Trema orientale. Classification (NCBI taxonomy): domain Eukaryota; kingdom Viridiplantae; phylum Streptophyta; class Magnoliopsida; order Rosales; family Cannabaceae; genus Trema; species Trema orientale. Next base: position 140,834 of record JXTC01000157.1, read on the forward strand.
AAAACATTTACAAACTTGTCATTTTGGCACAAGTTAGTCATGTCCATGTCCTTTTCTCATATTATCGACGTTAGAATATTTATAAGAAATGTCCCTTTTTTAAGATCAATTTAAAAAATAATCATTTTTTTACATTTTTTTAATAAATGACCGTTTGTAATTTTATTTTGATGAATAGCCTTTTTTAGTTGATTTTTTTTAATAAAGTAAATCAATTTTTGAAATAGTAAATCAATTTTTAAAAAAATAAATCAATATATTTTGATATACTAAATAAAGTAAATCAATTTTTTAAAAAAATAAATTAATTTTAAAAAAATCAATATATTTTGATATACTAAATAAGAAAAAATGGCTATTTTTTAATAATTTTTAAAATTCAACCTTTTTTTTAACGGTGTTGAAACGGCCATTTTACAAATTATGATCTAAAATTTGACTATTTGACTAAAAAGCCCTATTTATTATTATTTTTCGCTCTAAGGCGGCCCAATTGGTTGGTGGGACTTGACCAAGTCGATCTAAAGGTTCGAGCTGGGTTTGAGGACATAACTGATGGCCTTCTGGTTGGCACTAGTGTCATAGAAACAGTGGTAAAGAGAAGTATTATACCTTTTTTTTTTTTGATGAAATTATTAAAAAAAAATTAAAAAATCTCGAATTTTGAAATTGTTTGAAAAATCCTATATTTAATTAGAAAAATACCACTTTTTATTAATTAGTAAAATAATTAAGGTAACCTGTCAAATTATCTGAGGTAACTTGATTGGTTACTTCAAGTAATTAAATTGGTTACTCAAAATAACCCAACTGGTTACCACCTCGAGTATCACTGAAAAACACCAATTTTGAAAAAAAATGATATTTTTCTAAATATTTATTAAATGTGGTAAATTTTTCAAAAGTGATATTTTCTAAATTAATTTGGGATTTTTCCAAAAAAATCAGCCTGCCAAAAAGTTTTCAATTTTTAACCGTATGGGCCTGGATTTCTGTAAAAAGCCTTTTTTCAATGCAGAGAAGTATTAGACTTAGTTTTATAATAATTTCTTTTTAAAATTAAAGAACTGCTAAAATAAAAAAGGGATATTATCATTTTTATATCTTGTATTTTGACACTCTATTCAAATTAATCTAATGTTTTTGTTATTATCAACATTGACCCTTAGATTTGTAATCTATTACAAATTTATACCCTGACACCAATTTAAAGCAGTTTACCAAGATGCTGTTTAAAAAATTAAAAATAGACTATATAAAAAGGGCGCGTCTACAGCAGGGGCGCCCCTACGTAGGGCCCTGTCTATTCATCATTGGATGGGAATCTGTATATAAATAGATTCTCCACAGATTCCCGTTATTCCCCACAGATTCCCATCCAACGATAATTAAAGCATGACCCTACGTAGGGACGCCCCTACCGTAGCCATCCCCATATAAAAATTGATCTAAGAATAAGTTTATTAAATTATCTTGGTAAATTAATTGTTCTAAATTGGTCTCATGGTATAAATTTGTAACAGATTTTAAATCTATATGTCAATGTTGATAATAACCAAGACACAAAGCATAAATTGAACAAAGTGTCAAAATACAAAGTATAAAAGTGATACTATCTCAGAATAAAAAAAGAAAAACCACTAAAAGGGCCACCCACCCTAATTTCCACATTGGTTGTTTGAACAAGTTGGGTTCTGCTGCTTAATATCCTGCCCAACGAGTCACCTGATGGTTTTCTCACTTCATGTGTCTGTGGTTGGAGTTCAGTTAGGGTAGTTTCATAAATAATAGTTTTATAGAAAAATAAAGTTCTTTTCATAAGATACCAATTAACGGGGACTTGAATCGCCACTCACGTACACTCATCCACTTGAGCAAGGTCAAATTGAAAAATTTGCTATAAAACTAATACCAGTTGCTAAAGTGTCCCTCAGCCTTACTACCTCGTTCGGTTAGCGGATAGATACATGCATTATTTTTTTCCCCCTTTTTGGATTGTTATCCATGAAGGATATCGTGTAGTAATTCTGATTCAAAAATTTATCGCATTCTTTATAGCAAAAAATTAGAGGTAAAAACCGCGTTTCCATAAAATTACCACATGAATGAACATCAGTTGATACTGAGATGGTCATGTCGGTTGCTATATTTTCTCATTGAAAAAAAAAAAAAAAAGTTACTTATCATTAGCTAGCTAGTGCTCTTCGGTTCTCTGGAGAATTTCAGTAGTTGCCCCTGGTTTTGATTATTAAGTTTTTTAATTTTCTGTTTTCTATGTTTTCTATTTGTCTCCACCAATTTATACTCCTTATAAGTTTAGGTAGAGGAATATACTCGGAGAACATTTACGCTTCCAACTCGAGGACTATTCCATGCAGCAATTAACACCAGGATTCTTACTCGCTTACATCCAACAAAATTAACATTAAACTATACATGCATCTTGCGGCGGCTTGTTAGAATACAAAAACCATCTATGACAAGAAAAATAACTGCATCTTAAGGTAAGTACTAGCATGTATTGTGTTTGAAGTTCCAAACAACCAACCAGATACAAAACTATTTACTTGACGGGGAAGTTAGCCTATTTTCTTCAGAGTCAAGCTTCGGTGTAGAATCTCCACCCATCAATTCCTGAAATCCTTCAACCTTCACAGGCGGAGCCCTAACAATGCCCATGTTCCTGCAAATACACAGAGTAGTTCGAAATTAGACGAATGTTAACTAAATCACTAATGTAGCCTAGTAGTTACCATATTCTTCCTTTAGGTTTTTACTTACTGCGTCTGCATTTGAGGAATCTGCATGGAACTCATCTGTCTAAATTGATTACTGGATTGACCTTGGACATTCGACATTGCAAAATTTGACATCGCGGCCAATTGTTGCTGCCTGAACTGCATCTGTGGATGTCTGTTGTTGAAATTGTTGAAGGAATTACTATCCAGTGGCAAGTCTGATTGGGCTTCAATCTTGACCTGTACCAAGGGTCTATCCTTGTCCATTTCCATACCAGGGCGAGGAGTAGATGGTTGACGTCTTCGCATTCTCTCTAACTGTTGTTGTTGTTGCTGCTGCAGGTGCTGTTGTTGTTGCTGTGGCTGTTGTTGTTGTTGCTGCTGCTGCAGCTGTTGCTGTTGTTGCTGCAGCAGCATCTGTTGCTGTTGTTGTTGTTGTTGTTGTTGTTGTTGTTGTTGTTGTTGTTGCTGCTGCAGCTGCTGTTGCTGCTGATAAGTCAAGTTTTGGGAGTGGACCATTTGCTGCATCTGGGGATGCATTTGTCTGGACATCTATAATTTCACAACAAAATGCAAGTGAACACCAACCATTTTAAACATTCCGTACTAGACAAAGGCAAAAATAAAATTCTTTGTACCAATCATGATGAAAAACTAAAAGGCAAACCAGGGGAAGCATACAACTCAACAAAACACATATTATCACACAAAAACCAAAAACAAAAAAAAAAACAAAAAAAACAAAAACAAAACAAAACAAAACAAAAAAAACAAACAAACAAAAAAACCCAAAAACAAAAAAATAAAATAAAAGACAATATCTATTCAAAGAGTAGGGACCAGGGCTCTAGGATAGATGCCAAAGAGCTTCTGTATATGTCACAAACAAAGCTGCCATTCTAAATCAACTTGCTCAATCAGTAATTCAGCTAATGATTCCTTAAAGCATAACTATCAACTTATTACAACAACAAAAACAACAGGGTAACCAATTATAAAGTAAACCATAGGAGACAAACATACTTGCTGTTGAAGTCGAAGAGTAACCTGGGCTTGTGGCGACATCTGTGACGGGATGCCATGAACTTGCTGCTGACTTTGTTGAATAGAAGTCTTGGAGCCATCCTTGACATGCTCAGCAAGAGATCCAAAATCACTAGAGGGGAGAGAGAGAGAGAGAGAGAGAGAGGTAAGATAACCTACAACATAAATAATAAGCATCTGCTCATTGCTCAAGCAGTAGAAGATGTTCATAATAGAACATAAGGGAAATAAAAGGATGAGAACACCTAATTCCTTGGACATAGCAGTTTCTTTTTCAAACAATCCCATAATGTAGGTCCAAGAAAGAGCTGCCCTAATGTTAATAGAATTCAATATGTAAAGAAAAATCACAATATCATGTGTGATCGTCAATTCGCTTCCCTCCGCTTTGGCATAAATTTAGAAGGGCTTAGCACTCGAAATATTAATGCCTATTGATCAGTCAGCTTAAGATACAGATGAGTCACATATCACACACAATAAAATACATCATTACCTATTGTTTTACACACTTAAAAGTTTGATAATAACAATAATAGTTAATAATTAAATCACAAAAACTATTTAACATTAATAAAATGATAAAAACTATTTAACGTGATGCTCTAGAGCATACAACAAATTTCAGAATATTTGCACAGCATGATAGAGCAAGAATAAGAACTCACCATCTCACCGTTTGAAGGAACATCTTAAGAAGTTCAACAGCTGAGCATTGCTTTCGGTAATTATCAGAAAGAACTTTTAACATACGACCTAGCTTAGTGATATGACAGCTCATCAACTGTGAGAAGACTTCAACAGGAACTTCAGTAGAACCTTCAAACCCCGTACTTATCAACATGCGGGCTATTACCTTTTGAGACAATTGTGATGCTTGCTCTTGGCCAAGACATTTCTTGTTTACTCCAGACCCATTTTTCCCCAGAAATGAATTTCCTCCGTGTTCAATGCCGAGGTAAGGATTTATACCAAACCTCTCAATCATAGCAGGGCTCCTAGTCATTAACCGAGGCAAGGTGTCAAGAACTCCATAAAACTCAATTTTCTGTTTCTCCTCCACTCTATTTGTGGTTGGGAGAGCACTATCAGGAACACAGTTCAATGTGAACATTATTTCTGGGAAAAAGGACAATTCATCATCATCGGAGTTACAGCCATCTGAAACTGAATTCGTACGCAAATATGATGAATTTTCTACTACAGGATTTCCATAGCCCATATATTGATCTTCCTTGAATGCTAAACGTCTTTTCTTATGCTTGTCAAGAAGTTTAAGATACGTAAACATATCCTCAGCCGTGCGTTTATCTGATTCCTGATTCCCAAGTGACAACTTATACGGTCTGTTAATTCTATATTTCTCAATAAACTGATTATACCATGTTTCAGGAAGCTCTTCATTCCTGTATCTCTGGTGCAAAGTATCAATTTCAGACTCCCCATATCTTGATCCAACACCAAACGATGCTTTCGTTTGTATCTGGGCATTAGCATTAGTCAATAAATATATTCATCAACCCACAATAGCAGGAACGTGAAGAAGTTACTAACTCATCAATGTTGTTTTAATTTTATATGAACAAAGGAGAAAAGTGAAAACAAAAGCACAACATAAAGGCCCTAAATGCCTCTCAAGCAAAAATAGTTAATAAAATTATACCTAGTGTTTAAATCAAGAGAGAGAACTACTCAGAGTGACAAAACCAAAAGAAACCCATTTGTAGAATCAAATTTCATGTCACATTCCAGATTACTTAACTGTGTATATAGATATATGTTTGTATATATATATATGTGCCGGACCTTAGAAGAAGCCATATTGGAAGGAGCAGAAGTGACCCCATCAGAGGAAGAATTCTCTAAGGTGAAGTAAACATCGTCACCATGTAACTGCAAGTCTGCAACGAAAACCAGATCAATCACAAACCCCCAAATTTTAACAAGGAAAAAAAGAAAGAAAGAAAGAAAGAAAGAAAGAAATTCAACTGACAAGTTGGATTGAGCTTGGAAATAGCGAGAGACGAATTTGAAGACGAAGAGGGAGTGGAGCGAAGGAAGAGGGAGACGCTGGCTTTGTCGAAGAGGAGAGCACGAACCCTGAGCTGGAGTTGGATCTGAGCCCTAGATTTGGAGTCGTCGACTCTGACGAAGGCTTCCCAAGTGGTGGGCGAGTTGAGATAAGGGACGAAGTTGGCATAGCAGGAGTCGCCGAGCCAGGTCCGCCACACCCCGCAGGCCTCGAGCTTCCGAGCCAGCTCGTAGCCGCGACCGTCTTCCCCTAAGACAGCCATTTTTGGGGGGTGGAGTGAGGGATGAAGTGGGACTCCAAAAGGAGGAGTTGAAGTTTGAAATTCTGAGATTTCGTGCTTTGCTTTCAAGTCCCCTATTTGTTTGGTTTGTATCTGGGGAAATCGATAGTACTACTCCCAAGTGATTTATTTATTTTTTTATTTTTTCTTTTGGGAACAGGAGGGAGGAAACTGCACAAGTATTAAAATAGCCCTCGTGTGACACCTTTCTAGAGATGTAAGGTAGGTCAAGTTGGGCCAGTTCAGCCCACATTTGATAAGTTTTTATGGATTTTGCATTGTATTTGGGCTCGATCCACCTAAAATATTAGGTCAGATCGGCTCAGCCCATATTCTTGTTAAGGAGCACAGCACGGCCCACAAGCTCAGCCAATATTATATGCGGACCTAAGTGGACCGTGCTTAAGTGGACTATGTCCATGCGAGCCGAATATAGGCCACAATGTGGGTCTAATTTCGTTGTTATTCTATGTTTTAAAATATCAAATATGGGCTTAAAGCCCATTCATATTCTTTTAAAATTTGAATAAATTGAAAATAAACAAAAATTAGTAAATAAATAACATTAAAAGCATATAAATGAAAATATTTAATTAAAATTTTTTAAAATTTTAATTAAGAAATATATTTAAAATTATATATAAAAGGACTAAATGTGGACCTAATGTGGACCGATAGAAATGTGGGCTGTACTAGGCCAGGTCTGTGGGTCTATGACTAAGGCCCAACCCGGCCTCTATTATATATAATTAGCCGGCCCAGGCCCACATTGGGCCGGGCCAGTACCGTGCTTTTTTTCGGAATGTGGGTCGGCCCATATTGACATCTCTACATCTTCCCCTCTTGTTGCTTTACGCTCTTGTTTGGCATTTGATAGGCAGCAATGGATTAGATTATATTGAACTAGTACATAAGTACATAGACCTATTATACAATATAAATTATTTTTATACATTGTATTCTTTTTGTTTTTAAAATATTTATACATTGTATTTTGATTGTTTGTTTAATTTATTTTGTGTTTTAGTTATTATCAAACATACTTCTTCAAAATAAATTAATATATTTTGATCTACTAAATATGAAAAGCGATCATTTTCAAATTAAGTTTCAAAACTGGCCATTATTTATCAATGTTTAAAAAACGTTTATTTTTTAACTAGTAACCCAAAATTCGGCCATTTTGCTTAAAAGCCCTATTAACCCTAGATTATATTAGATTGGATTGGTTTAAATTAGTACTAAGAGTTGTTTAGTGTAAAGATTGATTAAAATATTCGGATACTTTTAGCTAAGTTTTCAAAAATAATACCAATAATACGACCTTCCAAAAATAATTATTTTTCTATACGATATTCAGTGGCATTTTCTCAAAGATTTTGGTTATAAGAAACTAAAATGGTTTTCAATAAAATTGGTTTTTCGATTTCTAGTAATAAAATTAGTTTCTGGTTTCTATAATCAAATTAGTTCAAGTAACATTTTTCTTTAATTTCCAATAACCTTTATTTTATAGTTTTCAATAATCGGATTGGCCTCCTAGTGATCTTGTTATTGGTTATAAGAAATTAAATTAGTTTCTAATATCTAAATTAGTTTTTCGGTTTCTATTAACCAAATTGGTTTCTGATTTTTAGTAACCAAATAACCTTTGTTGTCTGGTTTCTTGTAATGAAATTAGTTTATTTGAGATCTGATTATTAGTTTTTCTGTGTAATAATTATTTTTTTTTTCTGATTTCTCTGTTTAGAAACTAATTTAGTTTCTGGTTTGTAGAAAAAACGCAATTAGTTTCTTGTAGTCAAACTATTTAGAAAAATATCAATGAATATCGTATGGAAAAATAATTATTTTGGGAATATCGTATTTTTGATATTATTTTTAAAAAGGTGTTGGGTGCAGTTTTCCAAAAACAATAGACTGATACCACTTATTAAACCCAATTATTTAGGGCTCTTGGCAAAATCTCTCTTTTTCTTTTTTCTTTTTTTCAAAGTCACTTCTCAGACGTACAAGTCCTTTGATATATAAATATATTTTTTGGAGAATACTTATTTTTAAGTTTCAGTTTATTACGAAAACCCAAATACTTTTAGTACTTATCTCATCAGACTTTTAGATCTAGCTAAATATCGGGGTCAATTCGCTAGACATCTCGTATAGTATCCAACACATCTAGCGACTCGACATCATTCAAAATCATGTTCAGTGCTCTCAACA
>JXTC01000157.1:150405-172836 GCA_002914845.1 Trema orientale
GTTAACAAAAGATAAAAAATAAATATCATTGTGCACTTTAATTTATCTATTTTTAAAAATGGCATTTTGCTACTTAGCCCTTTGTTGGCTATGTACCAACATTTAAAAAAAAAAAAAAATTGTTTCGACAAGTTCGCACGTGCTTTCGACTAGTAATACAAAAAGGAAGGGAAAAAACAAGGGATACACGTTTGTGTTTCTTCCTAACAAAGGAGGTGTCATTTAAGTAAATAAACGACGTGTCGTTTTCATAGGAGAGAAACATTTTTTTTTTTTTTTTGAAATGAGAGAAACATGTTTTTTTTTTGTGAGAAGGTGTCATTTAAGTAAATAAACGACATGAGGAGAGAAATATCATTCAAGTAAATAGACGACGTGTCGTTTTCAAAGGAGAGAAACACGTTTTTTATATGAGGTGAGGGAATGAGAAACATGTTTTCTTTTTTTGGTGAGAAGGTGTCATTTAAGTTAATAAACGACGTGAGGAGAGACGTTATTTATACGAGGAGAAAAGAAAAAACATGAAAACAAACGAGTGGAAAGCGCGCCAGGTAGGGGTCGGACCTACGACTTTCTGCTTAGGAAACAGACGCTCTATCCACTGAGCTACAGGCGCATCGTATACTCTTTTTTCTACATGAATTATTTTTATCAAATTCTTAAGAGATAAACTGGAGACCAAAAATATAATTTATTCCCCTCTAGGCTCTAGTTGTCACTAATTTCTCAAGTTACAAAATTTGAGGAGCTCTGAATTACTAAAAATATTGTCCCATTTCAATATTCTAATTACTCCACTGTTGAATTTATAATATTGCTGGTATTTAAAGTTTCTTTACATGAAACTATATACATTCTTTAAGGTTCTCCATATTTATTTTCAATGAACTGAATCATTTCCTACTAATAGGATTCGTTAATTCATTCAGCTCCAAGCTTATCTGAAACACTAACTCCACCGCTGAGATTTTCAGTTAGCCTTAAAACTAATTCTTATAGCTCTGTTACTTCATATGTGCCCTCAAATATCAATAAACCATATATATAAATTCATCTTTTATCATAAAGTTTTAAGCCCAATGAAATTCCATCAGGTGGAACAACTGACCCATCACAAACCAACCCACATTGGTATCATCTCTCCCCAAAAACTTCCTATAATAATATATATATATTAAAAGAAAAAAAAAATCACCCCTCCAAAAGACCAAAATACCCTCTCTGGGTTGGTGTCCCACCTTAGAGTTTGGACGAGCAACAAAATGATCAGTCAGAGACCTACTGACATAGTAATGAAATTGAAACTTAAGTAATTTCTTTACTTTAAACTTTTTTTTTTTGGGTGAAAATCGTCAATTGTTTACTTTAAACTTAATGGTCCACTGAAGTTCACTTTAAAATTTAATGGGCCCTTTAGATCATACATTATACATAAGATCATGGACATGGTTTCTTCTTTTTTCTTTGACTCATCAATGGATCTGGTTTTGGTGGAGGCTTAATTTGTTTAGTATTTTATATTTCAAGTCTCACTTAGAAAGTAGTACGTCAACAGATTTTTATTTTTATTTTCAATGGAGAAACTTGTTTATGATTGACGTCAAGAGAATTCTGTTAAACGCACTTGTCTAACTGAAGTGACAATATTGGGGACTTGGTGAGGTTGGTGGGCTTTGGGTTTTGGGATTATTTTGTGATTTTAAAAAAAATCAATTCTCTAGTCACATTAACGGGTTTAGTTCACCCACTTAACGATTAAACTCTTCGTGTCTTCTCCTATTATATACATGTTTTTTTTTTTATTGCTTTTATTTGCGCGGATACCTTTTTCTTTTTCCCTTATTATACTTGAACCAATGATATATAACTAATTCAATATCTCAGTCTCATTTGCTATTCTCAGCGCACACACATGAAATGAAAAAAAAAAAAAATCAATCAAAGTAATGATTATGACTTTTGGAGATTAATTATAAGCTAGATGTGGTCATTGTCACAAAGTGTAGGTTAACTTTCTTCTTGGTGGTTTATGCATTGGTTGAATTTGCATGCATTGCGTCAACAGTACTCATAGTATTTCTTTTGAGTACTAGATTAATATAAGATAACGAAACATCATAATTGATAACTTATTTAATTTGTTTATATAGATTTTTTTTAGTGAAGTTTGTTAATATATATACAGTTTCCAATTTTTAAAGGATTATCGACGAAATAAAATCTATGATTTTGTGGTTTGGAACTTAGCATGCCTTTGATTAGCGCCATATATAGAACTAAAACAAGAGCTTATGGAGTTAATTAAAATATTAGAAAGGACTGTCTATGAGGGATGCTTAGTGGTAATTAGTTATTAATTACCGCCTTCTTATCTATTCTGTCAAAAAAAATATAGTAAACTAAAAGCACATTGAGTACTCGTTACAACTTAAAATCAAGTACACAGAGTTTTTTTTTTTTTTTTTTTTTNGTTACAAAAAAAAAAAAAGAAAAAAGAAATCAAGTACACATAGTATACTTTCAAGTGATAGAGAATAATCACCAGGTATGCGTACATCAATAGTCTCTTTTTTCGTTTCTTACTTTTTTTGAATGAGACGACTGAGAGGATTGAAATTAAAGGACTTGATCAATAATAGATCTCATGATATATGGTTCTATGAACTATTAAACCTAAAGCCTGTGTCCACGTACCCTGCCAAGCTATATATACAAGGATGTTACGTATAAATAAAATATATGCATGTATATATATATATAGTATAAATCAGACGCTCCCACATTTTGGTAGCTATAGCTAGCTAGCTTATGATTGATTCCTAATAATGTGTTAAAGTTAATATTCATCAAGATTCAAGCATAATGGGAGCCACATTGTCCTGCCATAAGTACAAGTTTGACATGTGAAAATGTAGCCCATTTTGCTTTTGAACGGCAAAAACTTTTTGGATGGGTCAATATTATTATTTTCTTTTATGCTTATGTATAAAACTTAACTTTCAGTCTCCTACATGTCACGGGTAATTATTTGCTTAAGGATGTGACCTCAAGAGTTATCAATTTCATAGAAGTGATCTTCGGAAGTAGCTTCGCCTTTTCTTTTTTCTTTTTTTTTTCTTTCCTTTTTAATTTTAGTTAGAAACGGACGATCAATTCATGTAATAAAACACATTGCTTCCTTGTCTCGAGTCTTGACTACAAACTACATTATTGCTTCAGTCTAAATCCTGTTACTTTTTCTTGTTTGCATGCGCTCATTATTCAGTGTCATTATATAGATAATAGAATTAAACTTTTAAAGTTGTATTTTCAAAATTAACTTTTAAAAGTGATAAAACCAGAAATGATTTTTTTCGAAATATTTTTTTAAAAGTGCTATTTTTTAAAATAGTTTTATAAAAATGATTTTTTTTCCAAAATTGTTTTAAAAGTGGTATTTTTCAAAATAATTTTTTAAAAGTGGTATTTTTGTAAATGAGTTTTTAAAATGATATTTTTAAAAATTAATTTTTAAAAATGATATTTTTCTAATTAATCAAACTTCAAAATTGTTATTTATTTAAAACTATGAAACACTCATGCTAATCCTATCGTAATAAAAAGTAGCACACCAAATATGTGATAGGATTGGACTATAATCCTATCTTATGTTATCCTATCCAATCTAATTTAGTCCTTTAAAATAGTCCAATCCAATTTTATCCTATCATGCATACCAAACGAACCCTTAAGGGATTCTTAGTTGACTTAGAAAATCCATTCGGTCATTAGGAAATGACAACTCATTTGTCACATAATTTGAGTTTAAAGTTCTTTCTATAGATACTTGAATCTCTGACATTAATGGGTAAGATTATTCAAATTTATAAGGTGTAATTAGATTAAGCACGAGGAAATTTAGTAATTACTATGATATTATATTCAAAGGGACACTCCTCAAAAAAGGAAAGAAGAAAAAAAAAAGCTAGAATATTGTACAATATTCTGTTGCATTTTCACAAAAGAATTCAGATATGATATGTTGTGTTCTAAAACAAATTCTACCCGGACCAATACCGCAAAGCGTACGGACATGGAAGCTAATCCATTGAAACATTTCCCTCTCAACTATCAAACACTACTTAAACGTTGCTCTCTTTCAAGGAAAAACCTTTCTTTTTTTTTTTTTTTTGGGTTTTGAAAAAAATGTAATAAGGACAATGTCATGAAATACCGAAACTACCCTCTAAAAGCTCCAAAATCCCTATATACCTCTAGTCGTTTTTCTTTTTCTAAAGGAGATTACACTACAATACAAGCTTGTTGGTTTGGTTCGTTAAAGACTTAAACCCTCCACCTCCACCCTCTGCTTTTCTTAAGCGGCAGTTACGGCAAAAATCACGAGTGCAAAAACAAACGGCTGAGATTTCATCATCAGCAACATCAGATTTTTTATTGTCTTTAAAAATATTTTCTTATTCAAATAATAATATTTTGGAGGGTAACACATGTTAGAGGAGAGAGAGGTGTATAAATATAGCACATATTCCAATCATCCTCATCCTGGTTAACCGAGTCCTCTGTTCTGTTCCTCCTAGTCCCTCCAAGAATAACCAACTCTCAAAGCTATCCATTTATGAAAACAAAAAGCCCTATTCTTTCTACACTTTTCTCTTTCTATGTCCTTCTCTGTAATCCGATAATGACTTAGCCTCTTTCTTCTTCATTGGGTTTAAACTTTCTAGGCTCTGGGTTTTAAAAAACCGGCTTCATTTTTTTCTTTTTAAGTTGTGTAAAATTGGATTAAAATCCAGATAGCCCAAATCCTTATAATGGAAGGTATGTAAAAGCCTTTGAGTGTTAAATGTTACTAGTTTTTTTTTATTTGTTTATTTATTTTATTTTTTTGTAATAGTGAATTGGGTTGCTTGATACTTTTGAAAGAAGCACATGATAGATGTTTCGTTGCCGAGGAAAAAAGGAATCGTTGAGAAAAATTAAGAAAGGAACAGAGGAATATTCAAATGGAATCATATCATATCATATATATCTCATAGCTTATTATTTTTAAACACGAAAAACCAAAACAGCTAATATTATAGTCGCCAAAATGGTTTTCAGCCTAAGAAACGTAAATTCCAAAAGCTAACAAAAAAATTTCCAATATATATTTTTTTTCATTTTCTAGTTCAAATCCCCTGTTTTCTGGGCCAAAAGAAAAAAGCTCAGGAGCTATTTAATTATATTCCACAGAGACCGGAGCCGAAGAGAAAGAAAACCCAGAAATGATTTTGGAATCTGAGGTCAAAAAGATGAGACTTTGCGAAGAAGAAGCAGGACAAGAAGAAGCTTCCCCCAGAGGGGTTCTGGAAATCCCTGTTTTGGGCAGAGCCGACTCGGACGACCACACCGGAAGCAGTAGCAGCAGCAGCAGCAGCTCCAGCTCCAGCTCTGGAGACAAAACGACGTCGTCTCCGTCGTCGTCTCAGTGGAGGAGCGTTTTCGATGCGCTGAAGAGGAAATCGATGAGGCGATTCTCGACCATGCCGTTGTTGGCTGCGAGCTATGAGATTTCGAGGAGGAGGAGGAAGCTGGCTCGTATTCGCAGCGCGGACGACGCCGTTTCGGAGCCGTTTGATATCCCGGTGGCCAAGCCCTCTTGGAGGAACTTTGACCACTCGGAGCTGGCGGCGGCGACGGGGAATTTTAGTCCTGGTAAGAAAATAAATACAGAATCTCTCTTCTCTCCATCCCTTTTTTTTCTTTTTTCTTTTTTTTTTTAAGAACGGATTTATTTATTTATTAAGGAAAGTTTGAGATAAGAACAAGGAATATTATGTTGAGTATTAAACTTTTAATTTATGAATTCTTTATATTTTGATCGTGTATAACAGAATGATATGATATCAGTGTAAAATCCATGCATTTGAATGCACTTATTAGTTAATTGTGTAATATATTAAAATAAATAAATAAAGATTTAAAAAAAAAAAAAAAGCTAAGCTGAAACATGGGAGGCTGTTCATGACTTTACTTTTTTGTTTGTTTAGGGTCAATGGCTTCTTCATTAATGGTCTTTAAAACATATGCTAGTACTCTCTTGACTATGGGGGCTTCAAAGACGGAATAGGATACTTTTAGAGATGGGTCTTTATTATAAATCGGAGTCTCTATCAAGGGAAGAAGGGACTCTTTCAATTTTTCCTTTTGCTCAGAAAAGAATTTTTCTTTTTTCTTTTTTTTTTTTTTAGGGGAAGTGTGTTCGGCTTTTGGTTGGAGCTTGGGAAAATGGAAAATGACTATTTCCAAGTTTACGTTTATTTTATTATTTTAGCACAATAAACCATTTCAAGTTGAACACTTACCAAAAATATATGAATATTTAACGGAGTTTATGCCCGATCGATAAGATTTTTGGACTAGATATCGTCTCATCTGAATCTGAATCCACTAAGTAGAAAAGGGACTAATAGCAGCCACTATAGCAGCAGCCCGTAATAAATTTTGGGAGACAAAGCGTGGGACTTTTCCTTAGGAGACGACCTTTTTGACTAAGTAGTTTCTAATTTTTAGGTTTGAGCATTGAGTTGAGGGGACCAAAACAGGAAAGTGATTGCTGTCTGCTTGGGCCACTCTTCCTAGGAAAAGACACAAACACCATGCCTTGCAGTTGCCGCCCATTTGGGTGGAGACCTATCTCCCTTAGATGACGTGTTACATTTTAGTTCACCTTCACTAAGTATTACATTACATTAATACCTTATTGACCAAATCTAATTAGTAAGTCTTGACCAGCAACTCTAAGTGAAAATGATCTTACAATATTAGCTTGTATATTTTGTTAACAGTCAAACCTATTTTGACTATTTATTGATATAGGACCCACCTCAATGAATCATCTTGATCTGTAACTGATCATAACATTGTCTTTGTCTTATACCCTATTTTGAAATATATCCAAGATTTTTCTTTTTTCCTTTTGGTTTTTTTCTAAGCTATTAGTCAAATCTGTAGCATAAAAGAGAGAGAGAGGGTGATAATGATATAAATAAACTGGTTAACCATATTTGAAAGACTTCCCGCCAACTGCCGTGGATTTGGAGTCATTCATAATTCCTTTTTAAGCTCTATTTTATTTCAACTAGTTCATATCTGTAGAACGCTTGAAAGTCAATAGGTTGGTGACACTTTAAGAATTTCATAAGAGGGCCATTCTTTTCCACGGTTTACATAACAATCTCCACCCATCGTTTTGGTGTTGATTATTATGTAGTTAATGGTAGTTGCACGCTTCCATCTGATTTGTCAATTCTTAAGTTTCACTTGGACTTATTTTGTTTCTTTTTCTTTCTTTTTTCTGTTTGAGTCTTCAAAATATGACTTATTATGCATAACAAAATTTGACAGAGAACTTGATCGGGAGAGGGGGCCAGGCAGAGGTTTACAGGGGTTGCTTTTCTGACGGTCAACTCGTCGCAGTAAAGAGGTTGACAAAGAAGGAGAAAGAAAAAGAGGAGAGAATTGGTGACTTCTTATCAGAGCTTGGGATCATTGCTCACATAGACCACCCAAACGCTGCTCGATTGCTTGGCTTTGGTGTCGATGGCGGTTTCCACTTGGTCCTTCAATTTTCCCCACATGGCAGCTTGGCTTCTCTGCTCTTTGGTGCTGTATCTTTCCTTTTTTTCCCTTATTTTTTTTTCATCAAAAATATTCGTTTTCCATGTATGAATCATCACCGGATTTATTTTGCCAGTTAGAAGTTGTCATATAAAAGTGTAAATATGTCCTAATTATAGTTCCTTGAGTTGACATATGAATCTGTAAATGATTAAAACGTATTTTCCATTTGGAAGGATTGCTTTAGCTAGGACTAATGACTATGAGTTCGATGTTGTATGTTAGAAATGTAGAATGTTAATCAAGAAAGACGTGTTTTTACTCGAGATAAGTAAGAAACATTCGGTTTTCCAGGCTCGGAGTGTCTGGAGTGGAAGATAAGGTTTAAGGTGGCAGTTGGAGTAGCGGAAGGATTGCAATATCTACACCATAGTTGCCAGAGGCGAATTATTCACAGAGATATTAAGGCCTCTAACATATTACTCGCCCAAGATTATGAGGCTCAGGTACTTAATATTATTCATTTGATGTTGCACTATAATATCAATTCTTTTCACATTTTCGTTTCAATTTAAATTGACTTGTCATCTGTCGAAAAATGTAGATTTCTGATTTCGGACTGGCAAAGTGGCTTCCAGAAAAATGGACTCACCATGTTGTTTTCCCCATTGAAGGCACATTCGGGTTTGTCAAGCAGTTTCTATTAGTACCCTTTTTCTGATTACTCTGTTTTCTTCTGTAATTTGTATATTTTATGCATCTTTCAAATGGTTTCAGATATTTGGCTCCGGAATACTTCATGCATGGAATTGTGGATGAAAAAACAGACGTATTTGCTTATGGTGTTCTACTTCTAGAGCTCATAACAGGTCGCCGTGCCGTCGACTCAAGTCAACAAAGTCTCGTGATCTGGGTAATGATTCAATGACCATAAACAATTGCCAACTTCATACTTAAGAATTCATTTTAAGCCTAACATGTTCTGAGAAAGATACTCAAAAGTTGATCAACAAGTAACCGGTTGTTCTCCACAGGCAAAGCCAATGCTGGACACAAATAATGTTCGGGAACTCGCAGACCCTCGATTAGGCCATGACTTTGATCCAGTCGAAATGAAACGAGTAATGATGACGGCTTCAATGTGCATTCACCATCAATCTTCTAAGCGCCCATACATGAACAAGGTATGGAACTCGATTTTTCACCTTCATTTTTTTCTTACTTTCCATACCCTACACGCCAAAAGTGACACAATTCATGCATATTTCTTCCACCAAATATAGGTACTTCAGCTTTTAAAGGGTGAAGACGAGCATGTAGAGTTGAAACCTAAATCTACATCAGTGAGATCGGTTATGTTGGATGGTTGTGACTTGGAGGATTACACTTGTTCTACCTATTTAAATGACCTCAATCGCCATAGACAACTTGTTATGGAGTGACATTGAGTGTTTTCTTTTTATTAAAGCTCTCTACGCTATTTGTTGCTTCTTTGGCAATCTCTTTTACTGTTGTTACTTGTCTTCGTGGGAGTCTTAGAATGGGTATGGCTCTGTCCTAAACGTGTGGTTAAAGTGAAACTTCACCAGCTTATGTAGTTCTTAAAGCTTGTGAAGTTGTTCACTTGTTTGTCTTAAATTTGTATAAAAATCACTTAGTGAAGGAGAAAAGAAGAAAAGAACGTTACTTTTATGGCTGAATTGCAATTCACAGGGACTTTTATATATGCTTTACTTGTTTGTTCTACACGGAGATCAATAAGAAGCTTTATAAAAACGCTGAAAAATCAGTTTCCAACTGATTTTTGTTCACTTTTACATTTTAAAGGAGGTAACTTAAAAACTCAAATTAATTCAAGAACAATAATCAGTAAGCACGGACATGTGATTCTGATAGAAACAACATTAAATCATCATATTATCAGTACTGCACACTAATTTATTTTTACCAATTAATTTTGTAGAACCTATTACTATTTCATTTTTCCCAATACAATATCACTTGATTGTTGTTCTGACGAGGTGTGTGAATTACAATAAGCTATGTAAGAGTAATTTTCTTCCTAAATAGCAAAGTAAAACAATTGTGGATACGTCCATAGATAGCACTTTGTTATTTAAACCATCGGTTTTATAGCAATTTTTCTTTGAGTGTCACTCAACCTAATTTCCTCGAAAATTATCTTCAACCCACTCTTTAGAGAAAAAAGTAAAAAAATCCAATATCACTTGTTAGACCCATTGAATTAGTTCTAGTAGTAATTTTTTTCTCCCTCTAATTTATACCAGCTTTTTCCCTTTTTCATTTTTATTGTTTAAAAAAGAGAGATTATTCGTTAGTTATCCCTATCCAAAACAATTGCAAAAGAAAAGTTTTAACAGCTAAAAATAGTAGTTGAAAAAAACATAAAAAACTGAAATTTAGCTTTGATTTAAATATCTTAAAAACTAAAATGTACTTATTTTTAAGTGGTATTTGGCTACTTAACCCCTCGTTTGATTAATATTATTTTCGGTTTTGGGCCAAGGCCCCCACTGTTGAAACCAAGTGGAAGTCTGGGCCTAGATCCAGGATCCAAGCACCAAAGGCCGCTGTCAAGTGTCAACAACAACTCTTTCACCTCGCTATCAGACCCTAACCGGAGAGAGTGACAGACAGATAGAACAGAGAATGGCACCCGAGTTGGCCGTACAGCTGGCCCTCCTCATCCTAACCTTGGCCATGTTCTTCGCCGTACTCAAGCTTCCCAAACAGGCCCTAACAACTAAGCTCCGCTCCAGGAACCGATCCACGGTCCAGTCGACCCGCCACTTAGCTCAGGCATCGAGCCTACTGGACCGGGCCCGAACCAGTCCCCACAGGGCCCAGTCCCAGGCCCAAGCCAAGAACGCCCTCGCCGAAGCGGAGAAAGCCCTCTCCCTCTCTCCGAGAGACCCCGCCGCTCACATCCTCAAAGCCCTGGCTTTGGATCTCATGGACCGCAGGAGCTCCGCGCTGCGATCACTCGATCTCGCGCTGTCTCCGCCGTGCGTGAAGTCACTCTCCGGGAGGGAGCGCGGGGACGCGCTGCTCAAGCGGGCCGAGTTGAAATTGGCCGTGAACCGCAGGCGCCGGATCGACTCGGCCGTCCAGGACTTGGTGGAATCGGTCCGGCTGAGCGACGGGGATGGCGAGTCGAAGGCGTTGTGTTTGTTGGGTCAGTGTTACGAGTTGAAGGGAATGAAGGAGCCGGCTCGGGAAGCTTATGAAAAGGCCTTGAGGGTCGAACCGGGCTCAGTCGTGGCTCGTCAGGGGTTGGACCGGTTGGGAGTATAGCCACTAAACCACGACTCGACCAGTTGCATATATTTTTGTGGGATAGTATTACTTTTGTACATTCTATTTTGATATTTTATTTAATTTATACGTTGTGTTTTGGTTATTATGATTTTTAGATTTAAAATCTGTTATGGTTATTATGATTTTTAGATTTAAAATCTGTTATAAATTTACACATGATATCAATTTAGAGCAATTAATTTATCAAGATAATTTAATGAATTTATTCTCGAATTAGTCTTTATACAATTTATTTTTAATTTTTTAAATGACATCTTGGTAAATTAACTGCTTTATATTAGTGACAAAGTCTAAATTTGTAACAGATTTCAAATCTAAAAATTAATATTGAACAAAACTACAAAGTATAATTTAAACAAAATGTCAAAATATAAAGTATAAAAATGAGAATATCCTTATTTTTGTACTAAAGATTAGGAAATTCATTAATTTATCTTGTAATTCAATATTTGGGACCAAAAGCTACAAATTATAATGTCTTAATATGAACTTTGCCTTCCCTCAAAAAAACAATTTTGAACTTTACCTAAGCTGTACCATGTTCTCACAAAATATAATGCGTGTTCAATGAGCTAGAACCTATAATAGTCCAGTCAAGGAATATAATTGAATAGTGGATAAAGTAGCCAAAAACCACTTTTTTACTTTATTTACTACCTCTTTTAGCAAATAACCAAACAAAAACATACTGAAAAAAGTAGCATAAATTAGATCAAAGAGGATAAGTGTTACTAATTAGTTTGTTCTAATAAGTGGGGACAAATAATTAAACAAAAACATATTGAAAAAAGTAGCATAAATTAGATCAAAGAGGATAAGTGTTACTAATTAGTTTGTTCTAATAAGTGGTACTGGTCTAATGTTTTATTGAGTAGTCTGCACCTCTAAAGTCCTAAAACAAATTTTGGGTAGATAAGTTTGAGATTGGGCTTTATTCTAATGGTACTTGTGATACTGGGATAACAGTAGCCCAATGTCCGAAACATTTAGCAAAATCAAAAGTAGAAAGACATTATTAAAGTATAAGGCAAAAGATAAATGTATAACGCAAAGCAAGAGATTCAAATGAAAATTTTTCTGAACTAATTTGATAGTCCTCCTTTCGCAAATGTACCATCTAACAAGTTACATATTACAAGATCCAGCTTTCCTACTGTATCGAGTACTTATATAGCCTGCAAACAAAAAGGGAAAAACCTCCTAAGCCTTTTCTTCTAACTCCTCAAGGTTGAGAGGTGGGATTAAAGGGTCAGATTTTTGGTCAGCCGGAAAGGAAGCCACATACAAAGGGGCTTTTTGGTAATGTTAGCAGCTAACATTTAAGGGGGACTCGAAAAAACAACTACTACTACTTACTTAGCCCCCTCAACATCAGTAGGACTGGTGAGGCCATATGAAGAACTCAGCCGGCTGCGGAATCATGGTCGTCATGGCAGGGGAAGAACCCGCAGCATCGGTGTTTCCGATGTAGTTAGATTGAAAATGGTGGAAGAGATTCTGATGATAAAGCGCAGCAGTCGCTGCGTCAAATGGAATCGCACACGGGATGGTTGAAATTGGCTGCAAAGCGGAAAAGTTGATGTTGTTGTTGCTGGTGGTGCTGCTATTGCTGCATTGAGCTTGCTGGTCGTGGTTTATAGATGGTTTCTCCTCTGCTTCAAGGGAGAGCTTTAAGCGCTTAGCGGCTCCGCCAACAGGAAGAGCACTTTTTGCGATAGCTTCAACATCATATCGATTCATCTCAAAGTTTGTCACTGCATTTACACCTCTAAACTTGATCGCCGCAATGTCATATGCCTCTGCCGCTTCCTCTTCAGTTGCTGTCCTCGGGCAATAAGAACGCAAGGTGAGTATTTTGGTACGCACAATTTATCAATTCATGCATTAGACAAAGAACTTTGGTATTCAGCAACTATCATAATTTGCAATGACAAGATTAAAGGTTGATCATTTACCAAAAGTCCCGAGGTACAGATCTTTGTTCCCAGCAACTCGGCCGATTCTTGCTTGCCATCGACCTTGCTGATGATGCCTGCAAGATTAGTTAATACATGTGTGACTCAGATTTTCCAAATGAAATACCATTTATACCGAAACAATTCTTTCTTCGGGAAAAAAAAGGAATGGGAATATACTAACCTTGTTACACCCCTGTATATTGAAGCCCCCCTTGAGAAACCACTACTTTTCCTGCAAAGGGAAATTTTTTTTTTTAAAGAAATAAAAAAGAAATTGAATAATTGCTCCCGTTATAATTAGTTTAATTCTAATTAATTAAAAGATAACAAAAGGGTGGAATGGAGTATTACCTTCTAAGGGACGCAATGAATTCTTGCTTGGTCACATGTTTCATTTCTTCCAATTCCTTGGTGTAATTTGAAACCTGAAAAATGAATCAACCCAACTAAGAAATCAAGTGATGTCCTAGCGTTTAATATACATATATATATATATATATATTGCAAGGCATTGATTTCCTAATCCTAGAGAACCAAATAGATGAATGTATTCTAAAGTTTGGAGCACTAGAAGTCTGAATATCTAACAGGAAAGTTGGTGGTCGCAGTGGGACCCCAGTATTTCAAAGCGGCCAAATCATATGCCCTGGCTGCCTTTTCTTCCTTGTCATAGCCACCTGAAAATTAATACCAAGTAATTAAATTAGGGTACTTCTTTAAAATTACATTGTTGAAACTTGAAATTGTAAATGTAGCCAGACATAAATAAATACATAAATTATTCATAAACAAAAAGGATAGAGGGATTCATAAACAAAAAGGATAGAGGGAGCTTCTTACCTAAGTAAACTGTAGAACAGGATCAAAGGTTGAATAACAGCCCATATCCAAAATTCGATTTCATGCAAAAGATAAAGCAGGAACTCCAACATCAGTTTATGAATAAGTCAGAAATTTTGCCAATAACGTCAATAACAAAAGATTAAGAAGAAAGAAGTACTAATGTGAATGCTATTAAAGCAATAATGGAAGAAATTTAAAACTCCATTCTTTCTGGCTATATATTCACCAACTTTCTTTTTCCTTCCTTTCAGATAATCCAGTGAAAACATTTAATCATTAGTACCATCTTTGTCAATTAACCCCAAACAGGTCCTCAATACCGATTGTATTAGCTGTGTATACATATATATATATATATTTATATATTAACACTTTAACAGTTATTATTATTCCTACTATTATTATTTTTCAATTTTAACAGGAAGTGTGTTCATCGTACAATACATACATTATTTAAAGGCCCTAGTGTGTATGGACCCAAAACTCAGCCCACTATATAGGATCCACCAACTTTGAACAAGTTTCGGCGACAATAGTGGACAATGAAATTTAATAATTTCCATTTTTTTTTTCAAATGGGTGTGTGCTTTGGTCAAACCCGAACTTCCTCTGACGAGATGAAAGCAAAAGCAAAAGTTAAAGCTAGGCTCAGAAAAAATCAGACCCCATTGATGTCTGCAACATCTGGGGTTTTGGGTATGGGTCGCGTCAAAACCTTGCAAAATTGGGGTACGGAGTCAGGAGGGAGAGCGTAGTATGTGGGAAAGAGAGAGAGAGAAAAATCACTGAAGTGAAGCCCAAAGAAAACAAAGTAAGGAAAAACCCACATGAACAAAATGGCGGCACATCTGATCAAATCAATTGATAAGAAAGAAAATTTTCAGAACAGGAAATATATATATATATAAAGTACCATTTGTACATAATGTATATACCGTCAATCAATCAATCATAAAAGACTGAATGAAATAAAGAGGGACAAATGTCGACCCCACATTACCACCACAGCTTTGAGCCTTCCTCCTCCTCCCATCCATTAATGCAATTTAATAGCATGCAAGTTTCTTTTCAGCTTTTAACATATAGTTAGTTTCTTTTACGAATATTCAAATCCCAACTAAGTTCATAGTCATGTTATTCCATTTTATGCAAAGAATTTTGGTAAAAAGAGAGATGGAAGTGAAAAAAGTAAAGAGAAAAAGAAACAAACCTTGACGCCCTTTTCTGGCCTGACCTTCTCTTCTACAGCTGTTATCCCATAGATGCGCTTCATATCTACCCGTCCATCTGTGTCTGCAACATTCCAGAAAGTTAGAAGCATGTACAGAAGGACCATGGTCATTCGTGCAATATATGAAATCAAACTAAATTAATCAAATCAAAGTATATAATGACATTATTCGTGATAAGTATACTTAGGATAGTTGTTAATTAAAATTTAGGGGGGGAGGGGGGGAAGTAGTATTTCCTAAGGTGCATGCATTATCACGAAAATCAATCCATCCCAGTACGATTGATTGGTGAAAAATCAGTAATATTTCTGACTCATCTCAGGTTTTCAACTATTTCATTTCCTGGCATAGCTACAGGAAACATAAATTTTCTAGGCAATAAATAATGAACAAAAGTCAAGAATAAAGAACCCAGAAAGTATGAAAAACAAAGAACCCAGAAAGTATGAAAAACAAAGAACCCAGAAAGCATCAACACAAACCCAGAAGAGAACTATATCTGTACTTAGTGTGAGAAAAAATATTTATATATAATTTTTTATATATATATATACATATATTACCTAGTGACCCCTCTGTAAATTGAAGTTCTCTGGCCAAATGTATCGGAGATCTTTTTAGAGGGATCTGAATCAACAGGAACAATAGCCTTCTCAGAGCTCTGAGTCGTAGTGACCCCAAGCGACAAAGATCCCGTGGGGCAACTCGGAAAGCCCAACTCGTTCCCAGTCGACTCAATGGAATGAGCACCACCACCACCACCACCCGTGAACTCGACGCAAGTGAGCTGAGCAGTTCTGGGGACAGAGGCCGAGTCGTCCACCTCCGAGCCAGAGTTGGTAGAGAAAGCTTGAAAAGCGGTAACCGCTTTGAGATCTTGTTGGTGGTCGTTGAAATAGGAGGGGGCCGAGCCCTGGTCGTAGATTTGGGTCAGGGACGAGTCCTGGGTCTCGGTTTGGCTATCGGAGTACCGAACCATAGACGAAGACGAGTCACCCAGAAAGTCTTCGAGCTTCGGAACTGGGTGATGGTTCTGGGTACGTGGGTCGATGAAGCTGGTCAGAATCGGTGAATCACCAATGCTCGCTGCTTGGCTCTCTTTGCCTTCTCCTTCACTGAAAAACACTTGCGATTTCGGGTTCGTCCAGCCTTGAAAAAAAGGACAAAAAAAAAAAAAAAGTTAAGTCGGTGATTCGAACCGAAACTCGATTAGATTGGGTTTGGGTCCCTTTTGTTTCCCGAGAAAATAGAGTGAAGGAAAAAAATTTTTTTTTTAAAAAGTACGAATTCGGACCCAGACTCACACATGCACCAGCTAGCTGAAGTAAGCTTACAAAAGTTATCTTCGCCAATAGAGA
Organism: Trema orientale; assembly: GCA_002914845.1. Lineage (NCBI taxonomy): Eukaryota > Viridiplantae > Streptophyta > Magnoliopsida > Rosales > Cannabaceae > Trema > Trema orientale. The sequence continues at coordinate 166,735 of JXTC01000157.1, forward strand.
GTTTTTTGTTTTTATTTTTTTTTTTCGGTCTAGAAAAGAAAAATGACAAGAATCATTTCAAGGTGGTGATGACCTCGATTTTCTCAGTAACCAAACAGAAAGCTGGAAAAGTATAGGGGGGGGAATAATCACGTGAGTGCAACTGCAGTGAGATTATTTGAATATTCCATCCATTAACAAATTTCAGACTGACATTTTCACATTCTGATAATATCTACATAACAAAATCGATGATGAAACCTCTTAAAATCAAAAATCAGAAAAATAATTACCATTAGCGTAGAAATTATCGAGTAAATACTGGGGTGAGGCGGTGGAGGAGGAGTCATAGGCCATGAATGGAGACTGATCAGAGGACGACCTCAGCATTTCCAATGGAGACAAAGAGAACGAAAGCCAGTTAGTCGCCGGAGCCATTTATTATTAATATTAATACCCACTTTTTCTTCTTCTTCTGCTTCGGCTTCGTCTTCGGTCGTCACTTATCTTTTTTTTTTTTTTCTTCCTATAAATCCGAATAAACAAACAAATGCATCATTTATTGCACAACCGATTTTCTCTTTTTTTTTTTTCTCAGGAAACAAACAAAAAAAAAAAAGAAAGAAAAAGGTCAAAAAAACCATAACCAAAACCGCCATTACCTTCAACCGTTACTAGTAGTGGAACTTACTTCCTTATACAGGATCTAAAACAGAGCTTGTTTTTTTGTTTACTTGGAAGCCATTTTTTCGGGAGATTGAAGGTAGCTAAGGGCTTATGTGAGAAGATTTTAGGAATGCGGTACTGCATGCAATACAGGTGAAAATAAGGGGTGGGTTTGAAAAACTTAAAAGAGTGTTCAAAGAGAGAGTGGGGGAAGAAGAAGGTTAAGAATGAGGTAGGAGGTGGGTTTATATAGTGAAAAGAAGGGTGAAGCGGTTTCAGCTGCCAAATACCATTGCAGTACTGCTGCTACTACTACTGAAATAGTTTTAGAGAGAGATATAAGAGAAGAGAGAGAGAGAGAGAGAAAATAATAATATTAAAACTGAAAATAATGTTTATTAAAAATTTAAAAAAAAAATGAGGGGGAGAGAGATACTTTTGGCTCTGCGCGGAAGAAAATTTGTCTGAAACAAGGTCGCGAAAGATCCGGGCTGGCGGAAAATGGAGAATTTGTTAGGGTTCGTTTCGTTCGGGCCTTTTTTATATTCTTCCATAAAATAGAAATTTTTTAAAAAATTATGTCTCATTTACTAAAATACCCTTTGCCAATCGCGTTCTCCTTGATGTACACTTGTCCAACATGCAGCTTTATCGCCTCTGACGTGGCTGTTTTATTTTTTATTTTTTTTAAGCAAAAAAAATAATCGTGTCGATTTGATTTAGTCGTGTGTGTGTTCTTTTTCTCCTATCTTTTTCTAATTTGACCAGTTGAGGATTATTATTATTACTATGTCTTAATCCTTTCACATAAACACTACTATAGAATCAAGTTACAGTACCCTTGGGTCACATAATCAAGTTACACTAATTTCACTGTTAAATATATGGTCCCTACTTTCAAAAAAGACAAGTCATAAATTTACAATTGTTAAATCAATTAGTATATAACAGTTGAACACAAAGTTGGGGAGTGTTTATTAATGTTGTAGTACTATTCGTAATAAAATTAACAATAGTTCGATTTTACTGAAAAATTTTTGGCGGGAGGACTGCAGATTGATGTAGATTAAGTGTTTATTAAAGTTGGGAGTGTTTATTAAGTGATAAAAAAACAATACATATTTAGCACTGTACATCAATAAAAATGAGGATCTCTCCAAAATAGTAACTTATCAAAACAGTGTCAAATCTTCAACGAAAACCAAATATTTGATATTAATAAAAGTGACTTACTGTTGACAAAATTCGAATTTCCTAATTAACTATATTCTCCTTGCCAAATAACTTAATAAGGCAGATAATTTGTTAAGGAAATCATGTCATGTTGCAGAGCTCCTTTTTTTGGATATATGATTTTTTTTATCTAGAAAAAAAAAAAAAACATTAGATGGAATCTAAAAAGCAAAAATCATTTCAAAACAAAAACTAGAAAAAATAATGACGACGCAATCCATTTGATGAAATCCGAAGCCATTATATTTAACTTTATATCAACAATAGGCTTATCTTAACTTTTATTCGTAATTAGTTATTGACGAAACAGATAAATCATGGTAGTGAGGTTATTTGCCGATGAATAGTTTCTTTGAGAAATGGTTTTCCAATTGATTCACATACTCAACTTAAGGAATTTATTTTTCACTAACGAAACTTTATTGTTCACATCAGGAGTCTCTTTTTTGTCGAAATTTTTTCCTTTTCTTTTGTTATTTGATTAATTCACCATTGAAAAAAAGTTATTGAGTTCAACTCAACTAGGTATCCACGGACCACATGTAAATTAAATCATTTACAAATGTATATTTTCACATATCGTAAATATTCAAACCTAAACAAAACTCTTGCTGTACTATTTTGTTCAATGCAAAAGATACGTTAGGATAAAAAAATCAATCAACTATGACCAGATTTGATGTCAAATATCTTGGACACTAGATTTTGATGTGACTTCATGTGACTCGGGCACAACATTTTGCAAGTACCATGGCAAATTACCCCTTCAGATGCACTTTATACCGTCAAACTTGGGGTAAAAAACGTAAAAAATATTAAAAAGAAAGGAGAGAGAGATAAGAGAATCCCAGAAGCCCTAACACCCAGTAACAAAATTACGGCATTGTCATGAACAGAGTACATGGCCTACAGGGTCTAAAGGTTATTATAATATATAAAAATCATATTCGTATGGCTAATTTTATTTTCTTTTTCTAAGTTCTGAAGTGACTTGTTGTATTTAAAGATTTTGTTACAAGGAGACATGACTAATGTAATGTCCTATTGAGATGGGCTATATATAAACGACCATGATCTTTTTTTAGGTATTTAAACAATAACATTACATCTAATATATACAATAATTTGTAATCAATTATTGAGTAGTAATATATCTTATGTAATTCAAAAAAGTAAAGAACACATACATAAAAGCCAAAAGGTTGTCAAATTTAGACAAAAAAAAAATCTGACAGACATCTTGGAATGCTTTTTCTGTAACACAAAAGGAGAAAGAAATAAAAACCATCAATATAATAAATATAAAAAAATCAAAAATTAAAATAAAACAAATAAAAAAGCGAACAAAGGTAATCAAGAGAGAAAGTACTTGTAACCAGTCCTTTCTTTTTTTTCCTTTTTATTTATTTTTTCATTAGTGAAAGAAAGCAAAACAATGGAATATCCAGTAAACATTAGCAGGGTTGAAGTGCTTCTTTTTGTGCTGCCAAAAAATGCCAAAACAAATGGATGAAAAAACTTTTTGATCAGCTACCTAAGATCAAAGAAAGTGCTAAACCAGCAACCGGGAAAACCGGAAACAGTGAGCCCGATCATCAGGGGGACTTTTTTTTTTCTTCCTTGTTATTATTATTATTATTATTATTTGTCTCTGTGAAATTTGAAGTTTTTCCAGCTTTTAAGGTGGGTGATTCGGCAAATTTGTGTAAAGCAGTGCATCCAATTATATTTAAATATATATAATTTTCCCCTCTTGACCGGCAAAGGACCAATACGAGCCAGTAAATCTGTCAAGCAACCATTTGTGCCTTTTCATTTCTTTATTATAAAAATGCTTTATTTTTTACTTTTTCGAGTAAAAGTTAAAAATTAGTTTTATAGCCGAGTCCTCAAATATTCCATAAGTCTTATTTTAGTCCCCAAGTTAAAATAGAAGACAATAGTACACCGATTTTTATTTTTTATTTTTATAAATATAAAAAGAACAATCATAGTCAATTCTCCTGAAGTTATGTGATAATCAAAAAGTGCCACAAGGTAAGACTATGTATTTCCATTGTACTAAATAAAGAACTCAGATCTTTGCACAATTGTGGTTCCCAATTCATATTTTGTAGAATCAAATTGATTGCAGGTTATATTAAAAGTAATTACAAAAGAAGAAACTTATCCAATAAAATTGATATTAATTAACACTCATATGATTGATAGGCACAGATTTGCTTAGCTTTTTAACAAGCTAAAAATATTTTTTGAATAATCTATATGCCAAAAAGTGTTTCGTAAAAATCCAAAAATCAGATTATTCAATAGTTTTCAAGAAATATTCGTGGTTTTCTGTGATTTACTTACGTACAAGACATTCTGCTAAAGAAAACCAAATAAAACTATAATGGTTTTCAGGAAACCTTCCTAGTTTCCCTGTGATTTACTTAGCTACATAGTATTCTGTAAAAAAGAAAAAATGAAGAAACCTTCGTAGTTTCCTGTGAATTATTTAGTTATAATGCATTCTGCAAAAAGAAAACCACAATAGTTTCTAGGAAATGTTCGTGATTTCCTATGATTTACTTACGTACAAGACATTCCGCTAAAAGAAACCAAAATGGTTTCCAAGAAATATTTACTTATGGTTCCCTGTGATTTACTTACGTACAAGATATTCTGCTAATAGAAAACTAAATTGGTTTCCTGTAAAAAAAAAAAAAAAAAAGATATCTTATTTACTTAAATGCCACCACGTTTTCTAACTCCCAAAATATTTAGAAAAATACTCTAAAAAGGTCGTATAGAATTTTTAGTATTTTTGAAAGATCGTAAATTTGGTAATATTTTTTGAAAAATAGATATAAATGTCCAAAATCTAAAGTATTTTTTTTAAAATCTACAGCTCTACCAAACTGGCTCATATACGTTTTAAAATTTTCGGTGCCAATTCGAGAGCTAATAATTAAATTTCAAACTCTCACTCACGTGAAAAAAAAGACATATTATGTTCTCTATCCATTTTATATAAAAAAATGATATATAGATGTTAAACGAGACATATGAAGATGTCAGATGTGAGACTATTTGAAGTATAGATACTAAAATAAGATTGTGGTTATTGTTTTGAGACTCAATATGAGATTAACACATTACATTTCAAAATATCATTAAAATATAGCAATGGCATTTGCAAATCTAACTAAATTATTGAATTTAACTAAAAGAAATTAAGATTTTTAATTGTAAAAAGAAAATAGTGACATTTAGAATGTCAATATATTATAAATTTAAAAAGTTTTCATAAGGTCATTATAGATGTTGATAAAATTGTTTCTAATTTCAATGATATTATATTATTGATATTTTGAAAAATATTTATATTAACAAATTTAAAATTGAGTCGTAAAATTTTGGTTTTTCTTTTAATACATATTATTTTATCTTTCATTATCAATAGTACTTTTAACAAACAAATGATCAATATATTAATACGAAATAATTCATAATAAAACTTGTATAAATTTAAATCGAATATTAATTATGAATACAAATATTAAATCAATAACTGACACTTTTACTCTTTAATAAAATGGCATTTATGCGCCAACAATTAAAAAAAAACTATAAATACAAAGCAAATTTTTAAATTATAATCTTGAACATCTTGAACATGATCCAGATATAGCGTATCTAGAGTTTAGTTCTTCAAGGTAACTTCTCCATTATGCTGACTTCAAAAAATCTGAACTCTTAAGGCTTGTTTGTATTCACTTTCATTAAAAATGAAATTTTTTTTTAGAAGTTCGCTTGGCAATCTTGTTTTTGTTTTTCGTTTTTAAAAATCGTTATCAAAAATTTCAAAAAAAGTGGTAACAAAAAATTTCTAATATCTTTATTTTCTTAAACAAATTTTAAAAACAAACGAATATACAAAGACTTGTATACAAGTGCTTATATACATATATATATAGCATACAAAAATATAAGTCTATATGACTTTCTACTTGTTATTTGCACTTTTTTGTTTTTGAAAATAAGTAGTAAAATAAAGTTTGCCAAGTATGTTTCTTGTTTTTAAAAACTGAAAACCAAAACAAAATTTTTACTTCTATTTTTAATTTATTTAAACAAAAAATAGAAGTAAATCCAAACAGGCCCTTGACTCCTCTTGATGAGAAGCACATATGTAGGAAATTGCAAAACCCATTTGATCCACCACATTGATACTAAAAAATT
>JXTC01000157.1:172884-184157 GCA_002914845.1 Trema orientale
AATATAGAGGATCTTTTCACAATTTAAAAAGAAAAAAAAAAAATTGGGAAAAAGACAACTAATACGATATTTTTAAAAAATGTTCCAAAATTACGATTTTTGAAAATCATTCAATTTTTTATACGATATTTCTAAAAAAAATTCCAAAAAGTACGACCTCTAAAATGCGGTGATATTTTCGTAAATAAGCTCCTCTTTTTTATAAGTAATTTATGTAATAAATATTGTGACAAAATAAAAGACAAAACGTTGAGTCTGAAGGCTAGCATGTCTTTCTAATATCCCTAAAGATGTTGTTGAGGGTTCAAATCCCAAGTCTCCTTTTTTCTTTCTTTTCTCTTTTTCCTTTTTTACTTCATTTATCTTTCTTCTTTAATTTCTTTTTTTTTTTCATTTTAATTTTTTTCTTTTTCTTTTTTCCTAAGACTTTTTCTATTACATTATCTTTTTCTTTTCCTCTTTATTTTTTCAAAAAAAAAAAAACTTTTTCCCTTTTCACAATTTTTAAGAAATGAAAATATTAACGAAATGTCATGTATGTAAGTAAAACATAGGAAACCACAAAGGTTTCGTAGAAACCAGTTTGTTTCTTTTTAGCGAAATGCTATGTACATAAGTAAATCACATGAACCCATATAAGTTTCCTAGAAACCAGTTTGGTTTTCTTTTAGCAAAATGTCTTGTATATAAGTAAATCACAGGAAACTGCGAAGGTTTCCTAGAAACCAATTTAGTTTCCTTTAGCATAATGTCTTGTACGTAAGTAAATTACAGGAAACCACAAAGGTTTTCTAGAAACTAATTTAGTTTCCTTTTAGCGAAATGCCATGTATATACGTAAATCACAGGAAATCGCAAGGGTTTCCTAGAAACCAGTTTAGTTTCCTTTTAGTGAAATGCCTTGTATGTAAGTAAATCATAGGAAATTACAAAGGTTTCCTATAAATCAGTTTGGTTTCCTTTTAGCGAAATATCCTGTGTATAAATAAATCACGTGAAACTAGTTTGGTTTTTTTTTTTTAACAGAATGCCATGTACGTGAGTAAATCACAGAAAACTAATAAGGTTTCCTGGAAACCAGTTTGAAAAAGGAGTGAAAAAATTAAAAAAGAAAAGAAAAAAAAAAGAAAAAGAAATGAAAAAAAAGAGAAATAGTAAAAAATAAAAAAAAACGAAAAAAGAAAAAAAAAAGGAGAGAAACAATAATATTAATGGCAGTGGGAAGTGAACCACGAACCTCCAGGACATCAAACGATTACTTTGTCACCATGTTAAGTGTGCTTTTGTCCTTTTTCTGACACGTAAAATATATTAACCTTTTTATAAAAAATGATGCATTATTTACCGAATTGCCACCGTGTTTTCAATCCTCAAAATAACTAGAAAAGTGCCCATTTTAGGTCGTACAGGATTTTAATTATCTATTAAAGGTCGTATTTTTGGTATTATTTTTGAAAAGATAGGTATAAATGTCCTAAACTCAAAAAAATTCTCAATATCAAACCTAGATATATATATATATTTACATATTATAGAAGTATAGTAAAATTACTAGTTTTCTTAGACTAATTGATATCGTTTGAACAATTAGTCAACATACAGGGTAAATGTGATTTGATAATGATAGTTACTGATAGAATAAGAATAACAAACAAATAAGATATGAAAAGTAGGTTGAGAGATGCGGAGTGAAGGTAAACTTCATATGGAGAAAAGAAAATGGAAGATAGGGAGATACATAGGACAAGGATATTTCCCAAATCTACTATAAATAAAGGTATAAGGCAGTTATAAAGATCAGAAAATCTTCTATTCAAAATTACATTTTACAAACAATGCTATTTAATGTAATCCTTTTTTTAAAAAAAATCAAGAATTTAAATGTAGCTGGACTTAAAAAGAAAAAGAAAACGTAACATTAAATAAGAATTTGAAATGTATTCTAAATCTTAATCCAAAAAGTGTTTTTCTGAAAAAAAAAAAAAAAAAAACAAAAACAAAACAAACTCAATCGTATTGATTATAATAAAGATGCCGTGTATATATTAATGGATGGAGTACTATTAAAGTAATAAATATATATAATATATTTGAATTTTTCGTTCAAAATCCTCTAAAAAACCCAGTAGATATATAAGAGTGGCATTTTTAAAAGCTTTAAAATCATTTTTTTATTAAAAAAAAAAGAGATTAAGAATGATATAAAATTATAATGGCATTTTCAAAATGACATTAAAGCAAAATTTTAGTGGCATTCTCAAAATATCATTGAATCTAAATTTAGTAACATTTTTAAAATGTAGATTAAATGTAAATTTTATAATATGTTTAAGAATAATAATAACTTTACAAATCAATGACATTTTTAAAGAAATGTCACTGAAATAGAGTTATTGTGACATTTGCTACTAAACAAAATGCCACACAATTACACTTTTCTTTTAGTGCACTATTTCAGAAGATACGTGGTCATTAACCCTATTAATCTTGGGACTACAAGGCATGCAACTATAAATAACATATTTTTATACCACAAAAAGTAAGCCGTCACTATTCTCCAAAACTTTTTTTTTCTTCTTTATTCTCTCTCACTTATTCCTAAGAAATACAATACCCCATTGATTATTTTCTGTAATTCTAACATTATTCTAGAAGGAGAATGGGTAGATATTACACCAGTGGCCCCACAAGATCTTGACAAAAAGTCCATATATAGCTTTCTTTATAGCTGTACGAACTACACATAATAAATCTAGGATTTAGAATCCTTTAAGAAGTATCACTTAGAGGTGTGTAGCGTGTGTTGATTCTAAGGACAGAAATCACACCAACATAATAAATTTTAAAAAGTAGTTTAAACACATAAGATGCTTCTTCTGAAGCTGTGATATCAGAGAGACGAATATATTTTATATATTTATATATATATATTTTTTAAAAAATCTACCTATTGATACAACCAAGGACAAAAATGTCGTTAAAATTCACCGAAATTTTCGAAAAATTTGGGGTACTAAAATATCTTTTAGGTGTAAAAAAATTTCTGGAATAATTTCGGAAAACTTCCAAGAAATATTGTCGAAATTCCAGTAAAAATATCGATTTCGGAATCTTATAATGTAATTTTTCAAGAATTTCGAGAAATTTTTGAGAAATTTCGTGAAAATTTAGGGAAAGTTTGCAACTTGAAGACAAACCGAAAGTTAATAATTTTTTTTCCTTTTGTTTGATTATTTTTAAAAGACAAAATTTTACAACCTTTTACACATTTTATGCACAAAATATAAATATATTTCGATGTACTTCTTTTAATTATAAATATTTTTTGAATTATGCGTAAATTATATTATATATGACTTGTTTTTTTATGTACTTCTTTATATTTTTTAAAATATTATTTTCTCATGCTTTAACTCTACTAATTATATCTATTTCTTTCATTTTAATCATAGTTTCATAATCTATTTAGATAATACATCCATGCATTTCTAAGAAGTATAGTAATTTTTATGGTTTTAAATTAAATTAAGCTTCTTTTTAATTTTTCAATATTTTATACAAAATTTCTATTTTTTTCCGAAGTTTTCATTGATATCGATATTTTTCTCGATATTTTCTTAATTTTTGAGTACTTATATTTCTACAGATATTTTTGTCCTTAAGATACAACTAATAATGAGTTTCTAAATTAAAATAAATAAAATTACTAAAATTAGAGGCAACTTGATAATCTAAAGTTCGGTAAGAAAACTTCATTGCCATTTTAGGTTTTTTTTTTTTTAAAAAAAATATAAGGGAAAATGAAAAATTTATATCTCTCTTGTAGTCTATTATTATTCAACTAATTGAAAATTTTGATGACAGATGATAAATTTTATTATATTTTATATTCTATATAGTAAGTATATATATATATATATTTAATATAGCACTTTTTCATACGTAGATCGAAACAGAAAATGAATAAAGAATTCAATATAAGAAATGTACTATTCACTAGAGATAATTTCATCATCTCTATCAATTTCCCAATTTTAGTTGAATCATGATCACCGCCAAAAAGGCTATCAACAAATTGTCGTGAAAGTGCCATTGGGGTCATTTTTGTGATAATTCGTGTAGTGGATATTGAAAATATGACAGAGATAGATTTGAAAACTAATTAAATTATAAATAATGTTATGAGGCATTATATGGTATTCAATACCACATGAAGTGATAGTGTGTTATCGGATGATTATAATTACATGTCAAGTAGGATTCATGTGAGATTCTGTTTATTAATTATAATTATCTAATAACAAACTCATATTTTATGTGATGCTAGGCACCATTGGTGCCCCAAAACATTATTATTAAATTATAGAATTAATCTGTAAAAATATTTTCACTTTTAATTTTTTTGCAAAAAAACCCTATTTTTTGAACTTCTACAAATTAATAACCTCACTTTTGAAATTTTGTAAATTAATACCCTCCATTTACGATTTTTACAAATTAATATCCTCACATTTGAATTATGCAAATTAATATCCTGACATTTACGATTTCTGTAAATTAATACTCTCAGCTTTTGTTATCTTTATAAGCAAATTAAAAGATGCAAAAACCTCTCATTAACTTATTTAAAATGTTCAAATATTAGTATATTATCGGAAATATTTTATAACTATTTTTTTTTGGTTAATTGCTAAAAAAATACAATTTTTTTTACTCTCATGTTTCTTTTTTTTTAATAATTAATTATTTTTACCTTTTGTTTGAAATTTTTTACTTTCATTTTTAAATGAAAAGTGAAAGAAGCTAACTACAAATATTTTTCAAAAATTTTATAATTGTTTAATAAGTTTTAATTAAGTTAATGATGGCTACTACGATCTTTTTATTATTAAAATCAACTAATTGGGCATTAAGATTATAAATTTACAGGTATTTTAAATTTTAGGATATTAATTTGCAAGAATTTTAATTGTTAGGGTATTAATTTGTAGAATTCAAAACTGAGAGTATTATTTTACAGAAATTACAAAGTTAGGGTATTATTTTGTATAAATTTAAAAGTAAGGATACTATTTTGCAGAAATTCAAAATCTAAGGTTTGTTTTGCAAAAAATTAAAAATTAGGGTATTTTAATGTTATTATCTCTTATAAATTATATGACATAATTATATAATAAACAACCAAAACTAATTATCATAAGAAATTGAAATACATTGTCATTTTATGACAAATTCCCCACGTATAACGAGAATAACAAAATATTTATTGTAGTGCATTGATGTTTGATTCTTTTTCTCATAAATCCTGGCAATGGCATGAACAAATCCCATGATTGATCACACCCACATAAAATTCGGGTCTCAAATATTTTTTTTCTTGAAATGATTTCTTTATATACCAAATGAAACAAATATGATTAAAAAAAAAAAAGTAGAAGAGAAAAAGAAAGCACGTAGAGTTATGTCATTGGTTGGGGACTTCGGCGCCACCAGCTATAGTTATACGCAAGCAAATGGAGTAGTAGGCATTGACGTTATTCTCTTGTGTTTTTGTGTGAATTGAGTGAGAAGAAGTGGGGGGTGTTGGGGGGACCCTTGCTGATTTCGCTTGAGACGTGGCCCCTCGCAGCGGTTTTTCTTCATAGGTACGCCGCCCCAGCTCGTGGAGTTGTGCTTTGGCTTTTTCTCTATCTCTAACTCTATAATATGCCAACGTTTATAGGATTCTTCTTTCTTTCGTTCATTCATTTTTTCGCTTTTGTTTTTGGGCGCTATACGTACTTTTTAATTCGATTTTTAATGATTTCTTTGCTATGAAATAATCGGAGTAATTGGTGTTATCGTCGTGTCATGAGTTTAGTGGCCATGCTTGGTTCAGTGGAATGAAATAATATATGAATAGTAATGAAAGTTGTAATAAAATAGAATTGGATGTGAATATAAATGATATTACGTTATTTGGTTGAAATAGTGTAATAGAATGGAATAAATATTATACTGACCAAAATACTATAAGTTTTAAATGTCCTAGTAGTGTTATTGACGGTGTTTTATGATGGCCGTTAAATGCGATGTAGATAAATAATAGTGGTTGATGAGTCGAATTATTTGATCGGAATCCCACTACGAATAATAGTAAAATTGCAGTAAATGATAAAGAAAACGAGAATTTACATGGTTCAGATTCAAAAAGATAGCTTACGTTCATAGTAGTTTTTCCACTATATGAGATAATGAGAGAAAACAAGAGAGCATAGAGTCTCAGGATCAGAGCTCTAATTAGTATTTTCCATGTAATATCCGCAATTATTGTGTGTAGAATAATGAAATTGAGTCCTGGGTGTCTCATGTTCCCTAATTTTGTGAATAAGAAACTACATAATGTAATACAATAAAATGTTGATAATTATCTGTTCTTTAATGAACTAATTGGCATTTGTAGAGATTAGGTCAATTTTGTGATCAACTATTCGATATGGTCAAAACCCACACAATTACAAAAGTAAAAAGAGAACTTTAAGATTTAAAGTGACTGACAAAAATGTGGAATTATTATTCCTTACTTATTTGGACGGAATAAGAATTCCATCAAGTAATGGATTTAAAATTCCAAAAGAATCTTTATTCTATACTTTAAATCTGAACAAAATATAAAGAATCTTTATATAACCTAACAAACAAAGGTCATCTTTATATAACCGAACAAACAAAGAAATGGACCGTGAAAAGGAATTTTAAGGTCCATTCTAACCATCCAATTTAACATGAATGTAATGACATTGACTTTCAAATTCAAGGTTATGACGTTCATTGATTTTAAGTTACAAATGAAAAGTGATGGCAATTATCCACCCATTGATTTTCGACTTTGTGATGCAAGAGCTAGAATTTGAAATTGTGTACAATTTTCTGGAGATAGGAAATTTGAAAATATTAAAGGCATATTTATCAAACGAAATATATGGGTATGATTCTCATTCAATTTCTACTAAAATATGATACGAGAAATGGAATAGTGGGTGGGCCTACATAAATTTGGAATAATAAATAAAGCCATTCCCCGACTCTCTAGGGAATGAAATTATATCCATACTTCCTCTTTTATGTTTTAGTATATATATAGTAAGATTTTAAAGCAACAATATTTAACCCCCGCAAATTCTTTTATTTTAAATGCCATAAATGCCTAAAAAAACATGAAAATTTTGAAAGTGCAATTCAGTAAATCATATATAACATTATAATTCTCGTTTCTTGATTAAGTAAACGCATAAATAATTACTTTTACGAATTTGATTTCCTTTTGTATTATGTTTAGTAAACACCCTAATACAAATAATATAACGATTCTCATTCTCGTCTATTTTTTTCGAAAGACATTCTCATGTATTTTATTCTGATTTACTTTTCTCCTCATTTATTCCGATTATGGTCATCTAAATAAGTAAATTCCACGAAAAAATAGAACTATAGACAGCGTGGAAACAAACTATACGTAGAGAAATAGAACTAAACCCCATATCTATTGGTCATGCATGGTTCCCATTGCTTCAAATTATAGCATGCATGAACTTTTTCTAACTTTTTGGAGGTCAATAGAACTTAACATGAAGCTAGAGTTAAGCAAGAAAAAGAAAAAGTGACAAAACTATAATTATATCAAATGGACCTCTAGTCTAGTCTTTCTTTTTGGCACAATACAAACGTTTAGAGTTTGTTTGTGAAAAGGAAAATAGAAACAAAATTTGAATACTCAATGATACATGTAAGCTGTCCCTATGACGGGGTATATATAGATATACATACCAACTAATTATATCGATCATTGTCCACTAAATATTCAATTCGATTACAATAATGTATGAGCATATATGTTTTATTGGATTTGGTTCTTTTCAATCATTTGCTTAATATTAGAAAAAGAAAAAGATAGAAAGGAATCATGATGAAGTATCATCATTGTTTAGTCTTGCTCGTCTACCTTAGACTGAATTTACAATAGGTGATCAAATATAACCTTAAAAAAAAAAAAAGATCACTAACTATTACAATATTTCACCGAATCAAAAAATATCCTGATTAAGTAATGTTGGATGCTAAAATTTAATGTCGTTTTGATGATATAGGATACTCTCAAATCAGTTGTAGATAATAAAATCAAAGCCAAACCAAGTTGCATATGTTGCTGACTTGCCGTGTCCATCCTTTTCAAACGGCATGTGACATCACACGTAGTGCACCCAGACAAAGAGAATGTGCAAACCCCATATGTAAATTACACTTGCAACCACTTAGAGTACACGTCTCTATATTATTATTATTTATACGTTCAGAATCATAGAAATTAATTTATAAAGATGGAAAAAAAAAAATACTATGCTCAATGTATAGTATAGGTGCACATATATATTATATCCTAATCTTTCAAACATTAACAGGTGGCCACGTCCAAGGCACGTGGCAATAGATTAACAGCGTTGATCTTAACTCATGATAATCTTCGTCCTAATCAGCATCATCATCCATATGATATCTATAATGTATAGAGATATCTTCTCTATATAATGCATACAATCTATTTTTAAAATAGTGGTTTGCTAAAAAAGGCAGTTTTGACATCTTATGATGAATTTTCATAAGAATGAGCCTTACATTTAACTCATGTCCCTTTATGGAGTCCGCTTTGATCAACGGCTACAAGTAGAATTGTTCTTAGGTATAGATAACATCTTATTTTACATTTAGTATTATAAAATTTTGTTGGCTTGATTTAATTATATTTTCACATTTGGTCAGATAAGAGTATTGTATGATTATGAAAAGAAAAAACCCATAAATTAAGCTCAAGACAACAACTGATCTTAATCTTAAGATGTTTTGTATTTTTATTTTGTAACATATATAATTGTTGTGTATTTTTTCTTTTTTAAATTTTGTTGGGTTACTATTTTTCTTTTTGTAAATATAACTGCTCAGTTTTGGACGGTGGAGATGGCGTCCTAATCATCGTTCTTATCTTGGGCTTCTTTCTGGTGTCGCTTTATGAAAAGATCTTGGGTAGAGATTGTGGGGCCCACAGGACTCGTGTAATCACTGCTTTTGACCTTTGACCGAAAGGCACGTGCGTGGCATCTTCTTGTTCAAAATATAGGCTCGATGATTTCGGTGACGCACGTGCAGTTGCTCTGTCTCCGACATCTACATCTATTAACATAATGATGTCTTAAATGTTAATTTTTGTTACTTTTCTTTTTCTTTTTGTTTTTTAATGTAATTTTTTAGTTTTGTTGCATTAATAAAGTACACAATAATCTACTTTTATATACTTGCCGCATTCGGGCGCTTGAATATAATAATGGACTACTATAGTTGCACGTTAATGGTATGAATTCGATGTGTTTAGATACTTTGTTTTATGGTGTGGGAAAGCTGGCTTTCAAGACGCTAATGATATAAATCCGGTTGGAGCCTACTGCCTAGGGCAGCCTAGTGCTACTTAGCCTACTACTACTACTACAATTAATTAAAAGATTATGCACACAATATTTATAATGAGAATAAAAACCCTAAAACAACATCGTGTTCTAATTGAAATTAAATCTTAAGCAATTACAGTGATGACTTTAAGTCAGATTGGTAAGAAGAAAGTAAATTTACTCTTCATTAGCAAAATAAATAATTAAAAAGAAGTGGGTGGAGGGAGAGGGGGGGAATTTGTGAATGATTGTTATGAATACTATTATTGATTGAAAAAGAAGTCCTTTTGAAACTTTTTTTTTTTAACCCTTCAAGCATATTCAACTACATTTTTTGTTCCGTATGAAAGATAAAAGAAAGGAAGATTAATACATAGGGTAGGAGAAATATGAGGAAGTAAGAGTGTGATGGAAGAAAAGAATAGCAAGATTTAGGGTTTATTTTATGTTTACCCTCTAATCATATAAAATGTCTTAAATATGCCCCTCAAACTATTAATAGTTTTAACTTTGCCTCTTAAATCACTAAAATCATTTTTCTATCAGGCAAACAGAAAATAGCAAGTGTCATAATTATAGAGTGTTATTAATGATTCAAATGCATATTTGAGATTGAAATCAGCAAAATTACATGTAATATTTTCATATGTTTTCCTAACATAATAATGATTTTAATGATTTATTGGGCAAAGTTGAAACTTTTAATATTTTGGAGGGTATATTGAGATATTCTACACAGCTCGAGAGGCAAAAAAAAAAAAAAAAAAAAAAAAGCCCTTAGAGTTTATCAAAGTTGTTTATATAATATGAATTAAGGGGATAATGTCCTTCCTCTTCTTAATTATCACAAAAGGGAGAAAAATATTTTCTCAAAAGAAAAAAAGAAAAATATGTGGATGTAACTATAATTTTGTGTAACCATAATTCTCAAAATGTGGAGGGTTTTGAGTTCAAATCCTTCTCTCATTTTGACCTTTTTATCCCCCGCCCTCCAAAAAAAAAAAAAAATCTAGACTACTTTTTGTGTATTTAGTAGAAAAATCTGTACCTTTACGTGAAAGAAAAAAAAAATTAAATTGATAGTGTTTCATCTCTTTACCAGTCCGCTCAACAGTGGATGGAACTATTTTCATACGTCAATTGAAAGGGGCTTTTGCCCACTTCATTTTACCAAACAATTAAATTACCCACAATTCACTCATCTCTCTCCCTCTTTAAATCTACCCCTAACCCAAGACAGTTTAAAGTAGCCATTTGAAGAGTCAAAAGACCAATTTTAGAAAAGGGTGTTTATTTTACTTTTATTTTTATTTTTTAACATGTGGAGCTCACAAGTATTCTTTTCAAATAAAAATCTAAAAAGTATGGTCCGAGTTCACATATTTGAATAAGATTAAATATAGAAATTGTGGAATAAGTTATAATTAAAATGGGAGACATTTTAAATGAAATAAAGTGGAATAGGGTGCAATTAGAATAAGAGATATTCTACCATTCAAAAACACCTTCTAGGCTCCATTTTCATTTTAAGAAATAAAAAACTCGTTCCAATAGTTGATATTACTGATAGACTATTTGAATGAAAAACTGAATTGTTAAAATAAACACTCATTCTAAAAGACTATTTGAATGAAAAAATTAAAATTGTTGAAATAAACACTCATTCCAATGAGATTTCCATTTAAATGAAATAAAATGGGTGAAACAAACAGTACCTATATATAATTTAGATATTTTCGAATTCCAATCCATTATTTAGTTGATTTGGTTTTGCGTCTAATATTGCAATGGTAATGG